>PVJN01003117.1:0-105678 GCA_004026805.1 Lasiurus borealis | reverse complement strand
TAATAAGACCTCCATATGGCTTTTTTAATGCTTTATATAAAAGCTATTGGAAAAAACTGAGATGGTGTTTTCTTAATCAGCTTGTGTCTAAGTGATTTTTTTGTCTGTAGAGTTTTTCATGATGTTGTGTGTGTTTCTTTTTTAATAGCTTTGATAATCATGTTTTTCTCTCTGAAAATTGCTGAATTTTTAAAAAATGAATCAAATGTTTCAAATTAGGAATCTAATCAGCGGTTTCTGGTTTCAGGTTAACTTTAACAGCTTTAATTACTGATTTTGTGGTTGTTTTTCTTTTTTTGATGCAAAATGGTTCCGTGGTATATCCTTAATACTCTCTTCTCAGAAATTTTTAGTGGTTCCTCATTTTGCTGATTCTTATTTCACTTAATAATTTTGTAAATAAATTTCAGCTTTAATGGTTACATGGTAGATGCATCAATCTTTAGTTGTAATTTTGGGAAAGGATCAGACCAGAACAATAAAAAAGGACTCTATTCTTTTGGTTTACATGCCTGGTACCTTTTTCTGTTCCACAATCATATGCAGAATAATTATGATTGTTTTGGTCATAAGAAACAAACTAACTTTATTCCAGATTTTCTATTGCTTATGTCAGTTAGGCTTTGTTCCAAGAATCAAAACTAATCTAGACATTTCAAACAAAGATATTTAATCCAGGAATTTTACAAAATTTTTGGAAATGTTAGATGAGTGAGAAGCAGGTGGCCATTGCTGAAGCTATTGATCTTAGGATAATTATGCCACTGATCCTACAATTTTCTTACACATCCCATGCAGGTGTCAACTGAAAAAGGAGACACTTGTGTCCTCATAGACTTTCCTTGTTACATTAAAGAGGAAAACACTGGTAGGATGGCATCGGCTTCACTTCTACCTCATAAATCTTTAAGTTCACAATATGGTCAAAACCTGATTTGCACCTAGAACATTAGCAAGAGAAATGTAGTTTTCACATTACTGTTTCTACAATACAGCAGCATATAGGTGGAGCAAATGGCTGTTGAGAACTGAGCAAACACACCTAACGTGGTCAAAATGTCTTAACTTTAATGAGGAAAAGTTTCATTTTAACAATGTTTGTTAGTCATTTTTTTTTTTCCATTTTGGAGGAGAAAAGTATACTTAAGGGTGATGATTTTTTTTCACTTTTGTTAATCAGAAAATTTCACCTTAGATACATACTGGACTTTGATCTAATTGCCAAGCACATGCTTGTTATATCCTGGTTGCAACATCCTAAACTCTGTGCTCTACTCAAGTCAGAGGCTCGTGATTAGGTTTATGTTTTTATTAATACACAGTACTATTACAATCTTCATGCAAACTACCAATGACTCTGAATCCAAATATAGCTGAGACAATTCAATTTTATTCCTAGTCAGGTTACATGTTCTTGTTTTTCATGGTAAAATAGATTTTTAAATTAAAATGCAATGGTTATTTTTGTGAACACTAAAGTGAGGGTCTCTGTGATTGTCTTACTTTTTTTCCTTAAACTCACTTTGCTGGTTTTGCAGCAACTATTAGGATGACTCCATAGATTTGATAGTTCAAGTTATAGAGAGAGTATAATTAAGTCTTTAACTTAACATTGTCAATAAGTCCTTGGAACTGCAGAGAAACAATGTATATCAGAACCAATTTTACCATTGTCTAATTGATATAAACAGTTACTAGTAAGTTCCTCTGGCATCTCATCAATGCTATAATAAAACATCACTGAACGATATGATATTGTTTGAGGACTTGCTGTATGTCATTTGGAAGACAGATAAACCCATCAGGTTTGGAATAATATAGACCACTCCCAAGAGCCTACACTGTTAACTGGGCTATGTGACTTTTCCAGATATTTAAAAAATCTTTCTCTATCAGAGCCTTTCAAGGATTAGTTTTCTTCTAACTGGAAACTTTATGAACTAAAGGTGATAGCTCCTGGGATGATGAACCTCTCTAATGGAAAAGTGGCGTAGGCTCAGGCTCAAATTCCCCACAGTCTAACCTCACCTAGGCCTTTAATCACAGTTTTATGCTTTTTGCCATCTCCATGAATTCTACAAAAAGTACTGGGATAAGGAGCTTACTTTGAATTTACTTTACAAATTTATAAATTGGTACATGACCATACATGTTTAATAATATCTCATTAGCATATTTCTGATGTAGGTGGTGTTACAATAATATCAGAGAGTGAACAAATGTAAAAATAAGATTCTTCCTCTAATTTATAATGTAGCAGAATATGCAAAGAATATAACTTCCAACACTGCATTTTACTTGCCATATTTCTTTTACATATTCTTTATCACGTTAGCTTTCTTGTGGGCTTTCTATCCTACACCAATAATAAATGACAGGGGAAGGTAGTAATGAAAGTCTGGCAATGACTGTGAATGCACATATCAACCTCAGCAAAAAGTAATGTGAACTGACTGACTTAGGACTGTAATGAGGATGGTGTAATTTAATATTACCTTCTAGCCTTGTTAAAAGAGATAGATTTTGTACCATACTTAGCTTATTATAATTTTGTCATAAAAATGATTCACTGAATCATAGTGCCTAGAAACATAGCTTGATTTTGAATTATACTTCTCCTGCATGCTGTCCTACTCTCAAGTTTAAAATAAAATACCTGGCTGATGTGCAAATAAGTCTTTGTCATTCAGATAATTGAGAATACATTTCCTGGGCATACAATTTCAATTTAAATACTCTCTTTAAAAATTTTTCATGCTTTTAAAAAATTGAACTTGACTGAAAATGACTGAAGTATAGTTTTTTACCTAATTGTCCAAATCTATCTGATATACATACCTCTAGATAACTATTATTTCTTGGAAATTGCATATATAGTGATTTATTGTGATATATATCTACACATGTGCCTTTTTACATATATAGATATATATATAACTACATATCTATATATGTGCCTATATATATATACTCATTTTTATGTTTGACAGAGACTTTTGATATTTGGAAAGATGACACTTTTTATTCATTTACTCATTAAAGTTATAATAGTGAAGAATTTCTTAATATATGGCTTTGTAGAATGTGCTGGAATGGCTATAGAGATGATTTTGACATAAAGTCCTTTTATTAGTATAGATAGTTTCTATGGTGGTGTTACTTTTTTTAATATATGGAGAGAATAAAAACTATAGGAAAGAAGTTACAGGTGAATAGAACAGTTTAAAGAAGCTTTATGTGTATAATTGATAAAATACCTTTCCAAGTTGTACAGACAGCTAACTTGCTATAAAATATCTTACCATAGATTTTCTAATTTTTAATATTTGAAGGCAGTCCTCTAATATGTTTTAATGTTATTATAAATTTAAATCAAATGTCATAAACAGAAACTTAAAATAACCAATTTATAAATTCATATGGTCATGATTATTTTCACTTTCTGTGTCATAAGGAAATCAGTTTGCTTTCTAGTCATTTTTACAGTCTCAGACCTAGACCCAAATTAATTGCAATTTTTTATATTAACATTTTTCATCTTAACTCTGAAAATGACAATGGTTTACCAATTATAAGGAACTATGACTAGTGATATTTTTAAAAATATTACACACATTCCTCAAACCTACTATTGCCATATCCCTTAGAGTAAGGATTTTATACCCTCTTATCATTTTGGTACCAAAATCTTCCCTCTTCCATCTGTTTTAGACTGTGGGCTTTTGATGCTTCACATTCCAGTCTTTCCCTAGGATTTTATATTTTATAATAAAAGAATGCCTCATCAAATAATTTCAAGGGCTTTGTAAGACACAAATACTCCAAACTATAGGAGATGATCTCTATGAAGGTTTGGAAGCTCAGATCCCATCAGACCAGTAGAGCAGTTCAGAGTCTAATGATAACAGTAATACCAGGAACCCCTCCAATGCAAAAGACCAATTGCTACACAGCTTCCAACCCAACATTAAAAAGGAAACACAATGTCAGACAGTCCTTTGAAGCTTTTGAAGGCAGTCTTCTGAAGCTGTGAATATACTGTTTCCCATTTACCAACTGACATAGGAAGCTTCTCCATTTGAATTGGGGTCAGAGTAGGGGAAGGCTGCAGCAGGCCTAGATAGGCTACAGTGACAGCAGCCTAGCCATTTGGTCCAAATGATCTGGCATACCTTATATCACTACAGCTATCTCTAGTGGGAAAAGAAGCTATGGGGACTTTGTAGAAAGGCACAATAGAAGACTTGCCTGGGTTTGTGGACCAAGGCTATGCCATCTGAAAACACACACACACACACACACACACACACACACACACACACACACCATACAAAAACACACCAGCTTTAATCATTTTAACATTCCCTGGTAGCCTCATTGGACATCAAGAGAGGGTAGAACAAGGACTGTCCATTATGAGCTGTATTTAACAGGTCTCTCAACTCAGAAGATACAGTGAGTCTAACAAATATAAATCACAAAGTTAATGTGAAACATCCATAATGCACAAATTGCACTAAAACTCACAGGAATATTGCATGAGTAGGTTGCCTCCATTCTGTATCACCCACTATATTTGTGCCAGAGCTTCTTCTGTAGCTCAGACTCTGAGCCACATTGAAATATGTCCCTTAAAAAGTTTATAGAGGAATAAAATTCTTGAGCTGGTTTACAGATGGGTCAGTCCTAAAAGGATTAACTTCCCAATGACTAAAGCTTTGGGTCTTTCACCTAATCATCCACTTTTCACAGAAAAGGACAAGGTAAGAATAAACATTTACTCTTGGGAAATTGCAAATAATGTGGATGGTTGGATGGTAATAGGTGATAAATATTGGAAGATCATAGACAAATCTGTGAAAAAGGCATGCAGTTGGATTTGAGAGTAACTTGAAATCTGAAGATCTCTGTGCCTTTCTGAGAGCATCCGCTACATATGAGACACTAGACAAATAAGTAGAAGCCAGTTGAAATAAGCCAGCCTTTGATATCAACCCCCAAAATCTTGCCACACAAAAGCTCAGAGAGGGAGTAGAAATTATGAAAGAGATGACAACTACATATAATCCCTGTAGTATATATCCACACTCACCAAGGCTACTCTACTGCCCTAGCTAAATGCCCATTCTATCAGAAAGAATTCAACACTGAATAATCACTAGAACATCGTTTCTCAAGGTGACTCACCATCTTATTTGTAACAAGTAGGTTTTAACCCTGGTATAGCCAGCATTTCATCTTAGCTGGAATCAATATATATTCTAGTCATGTTTGCTTTTCCTGTCATACTGTCCTTAACAGTAATTTCGTGGCATTTATTGAATACCAGAGGCCCAATGCACAAAATTCATGCAAGAGTAGGCCCTTGCAGCCCCAGGTGCCTTGGCTGCCTCAGGTCCCTGGCTGCCTCAAGCCCCACGACCCCACCCCATGATTGCTCTGGAAGGTCATTTCGCTGTTTGGTCTAATTAGCATATTGGCTCTTTATTATATAGGATGCCAGCCTGATAGAGAATGAATATATAGCTAAGAAAAAAAATTGGTAGATAATATAAGATTATAATTATAGGGTTTCGTTATTTAAGTTGTAAATGTAGCCTAAATCAAGAATAACCAAAAGTGTTTTGTGTCCGGTAATCGGGATACACAGAACCCGGCGGCAAAGTAGTCTCAGTTGTCACTTTGTAAGCCATATGGGTAACTCATGCTTTGTATCTCCACACACTCATGCGCTTTTTGTCTAAAGAGCGTGGATCCCCAGGGGAGGATCACTTGCTTACACCTGGAAACATATAACATATCCTATTAAGCTTTAAGCTATGACTGACATCTATTCACTTCAGGACTCTTGTGCCAGCAGGTGAGCAGATAAGGAAATGAGTCACCAAACTAGAAGGCCTATTGACCCTGATAATTATGAGTTGAGAGGGCTGAAATTACTCAGCGGCAACAGAAAACAATACACTTTGCAGCCAGGTGATCACTTAGGTAGTCTTTTGGCACCTTTTCTCCCAAATGTGATTGAAAATGGATTAGTGCTGCTGTCACCATTTGCAAAGTCATGATGACCAGTAGTTCATATGCCTCCAAATGAAAGTCTGGATTAACGTGCCAGATACACATAGGGTCAGGAGTCTAGATTGGTTAGGGCAGGATTAAGATTGTGAATATCAATTGTGGTCTTGAAGCCAACACCAATGTCATGTATCATAGTTTTATCATACTAACCTATTTTTGTGAGTTTCTTTAAGAAACATGAGAATCTTTAAAGAGCTTTTCTTAGATTATGTGAATTCACTTTTGGAATGGCGATGCAAACAGTACCAGGGATAACCTCTACTGAGTGTTGCAATAAGCTGCCAAAATATCCCATTTATGAGTAAGGAACTCTTTTTTATTTATTTGTTTTTTGTTGTTTGATTTTTTTGTAGGGTTTATTTTCCTGCTGAAAATGATGGTTTCTAATGGCTTAAAGCTGAATTTTTCACCAGAGTTTGCCTTGATGAAAGTGATGTCTTCAGAGGGCTGATAACCAAACACTGAATGATATGAAAGTACAAAAACCTGGCCCTTTAGCTTATCTTTGGGACAACTCTGAAGGGCCGATTCCATTCCCAAGCTCACCTGCGGCATCTGTTGCATGTGGATGGCTGTTCACTTTTTCTCTCTGACCAATTCTGCTTCCCTCACTCCTTTAAGGATATTATTCTCAAAGCAGCCCCCAACCTACCCCCTAAAAAAACAAACTTCAAGTAAATTTTTGCCTCAGAAACTGTATCTTAGTTGTCTTAAACTAATAAATTTAGGGAATAACGTTTTTTTGTGTGTGTTTTTTTATAATATTGTCTCATTTTTATAGTTTTAAAACACTGACATCCCAAAGGGTTTACACAAATCATTCAAATAATACTTGGAGAATTATATATACAATGATTTCACGAAACTGAAAACACCATCAACATTTTTCAAGACTATCCCCATATTTTATTTCAAGACAATTCAACAAGTTTTTTTTTTTAATATTGTGTGTAAAGCATAATGATGTAGCCTTATGTTCTGCAACCTACTTTCATGTCTACTAAAATAAATATTTTATTCTATTTTTATTAATTTAAATTTATATGTGATAATTTATAATATGTGTGGGAATGAAATTATTAAGATATTTTTATAATTATGAATTTCTGTTATTTTTACTTCATGCAGGATAATACATTTCAGCTTGATATCTAAGACCTGAAAGAACACTACTGCCTAGAATGCATTTTAAAACTTACTGTATTTTATTGGCACTACTGAATAATACTTAGTTGTTTGTATTCCTGATGCAGGCTTTGTTTTTCACAATGGCTTCTTTTCTTTGTTTTTTAAATTGGAATGCATGCGTATTCACCTCTACACCTAACTTTCACTTCCTCTTGAGCTGGCTAACTCCTATGTGTGATTATAGATGTTGTCAAGGTGACAACTTTTTCAGAAAATGTTCCTAGATAACTCATTTTCTTCATGCTGGGTCAATTATCTTAGTCTCTGCCTGTCTTTTCTTAGTAGACATTATAATATGTAATAAAATGATCTGTTAATATCTATGCCTTTCTGAAAGCACAATGAATTATGGTTTATTCACTTGTGCTCACTTTTCCCCCCTCAAGTGTAATGCTATAATCTTCCTATAATAGATATTAAGTAGCTTAGATATGAATGTCCCAATTCTTAAATAGCATGGAGCTATCATGGACTAGAGTTACTAAATCCTACAGTAAATATATCTTATTCCATGTTTTCTTGGAGTATGTAATATAATTGTCAGTCAACCTGGATTTTAAAATAATTAATAAGCACACCCATGCAATGACAACCTGAATCCTTATCAACTATGAATATTTTTACTTTTTCTTAGGTGATAAAACATTTATATTTGTGAGAATTTGTCTGAATTATTGATTAGGGACCCAGGGGAGAAAAACAAGTGTTAAGCTGTTGAGTTGAATTTATAAGATTCTCACAGAGATAGAGAAAAATATATATGAGAGAGAAGACCTTTTGGAACAAACATTCTCTAAGTATAGGCAAAGTTTTACAGATTGTTCACCTTCTCCCTGATTATGTTTCCGGTTGTTAGTGGAGGTTTGTAAACTAGTACATAGGATATGGTTATTTTCTAATTTATATAAAAATCATAGAATGATATACTTTAAAATTAGGCTAGGAAAATTAAAGAACTCCCCACTAGCTATGGATGAAGAGGTAATAACATATTTAAAATGATTTTATACAAATTTTGTTCTTAAAATTTTATATTAATAACATATTATGAAGTATTAATAAGGTAGGAATGCCTAAACCTAAGTTAGTCCAACCACCTCCTTCCCCAATGTAGTTGTCAAATAAATGGACATAAACAAGGAAAATCAAAGTAATACCTTATTAGTTGAGGATCCAGCACCAAACTTAATGCCATAATATAAAAATAGCTGACTCACATATATAGTCAAGTAATGTCTTCCTCTTGACCCACACCCTCTATAAGCACTATTATATAAATTCAAATAATAGAAATTAATGGTCTAGGCAAGAACATCACCAATAGCCAACAGAAAAGTAAATAAATAGAATAAACTAAGCAACAAAATAGTAACATTTGTCCCTGAAACCTACCACAGAGCATACTGAAACTGTTCACCTTAGACTCAGATTACAGGAGAAATCTTTTCACTTGATGTTAAATGTGGGAATATAATACTCATAGAGAAATTACTCTGGGCTACTCAAAAAGTAGTACTGCTTTTTTACTATTTTGACCATTAAAAGCAGAGAAAAAGGTCAATCTCAGGAGCACTGACAGTCTAGCCTTATTAAAAGTTTTAATACTCAAAACATTTAGACCAACATAATGTCTTTCAAATTGATCAATTCATAGCAACCCTTTTTCTTTGTGCACGTAGAAGTGATATGGCAAGAGAAATAGAAAATCTCTTTATCCCTGGGTGCAATTTTTCAGTACTCAATATTAGTTAGCTAAGCAAAATAGATATAGGAAGTCTTCTAAATCTAACAGAAAAAAAATAAAATAAACAGGAAGCATATTAGTCAGTGCTGTAGTAGAAATGGTATAGAAAAAGTGCTGGGTTTTCCACTGCAGTTTAATATTGTTGTGCTGCTTATGATGTGGATGCATAGCAAGCAATACTTCAAGAGTTGTGTCAACTGAAGGTAATAATAACAACCTTAAGATCAAAATGATATCTTCAGTTGATGTACTCCTCTAGCAGTTTCACATCTGAGAATTTCATTTGGAGTGTTCACTTGTCAGAAACCTCAGGTATTTTATTTTCCCCTTGTCAAAATCTGATGTCCACTCCAGCATTCATCTCCAAAGACTATTTATTTAGTAACCTTGATCAATTTTAAGCTTGTTGAGTACATTGCACATTAAAGTTGCAAATCAAGAAGATAAATGGTAGGTAAGAGTTCACTGGAGCTGATAGGCATCATTTATCTTAACAGCATGATAGTATAATCACTTTCTGATAAAGCCTAAGAGATTCTAGAAGATAACTTTAAGGACAAAGTTCAGGAAAACTGACCATTTCCCAACCCAAAAAATCTTTTCTTACTTATACATATTTTTCCAAATAGTTGATGTTTCTTCTTTAGAAACATATAAAATATCCTTTGTGCCCAATACTGTATGAAATATTACACAGAAGTTAACTAATAATATTAGGAGGAACTGAAGATTATATATATATACCCTTTCCACATTCTGCGTGGTTCAGGGTTCCCGGTTCAGGGTTCAGATTCTGAAGGAGGCTGCACGCAAACAAAATGAGAGACTAGAAAACATTAATTTGGAAATATTGGGGGGCCAGGTGGGAGCCTTCCTCTGGTGGAAAGGACTGCCACTTGCTCTGGCCTTTTTCTCCCTTTTATTAAGGCCTTGGGACACACCCCTAGCCTTTAGGCAGGAAATAACAAAACAGAAATTAACATGAAACAAACGGGTAGAGGTAGCTTCAGCCAACAATGTTTCAACTAAACAGTGAGTGATTAGCTCTGACCTTTCAGAGCAATTAAGGTTGACCAGCCTTTTGGCCTCCTATTTACATCCATTTAGTTAGAACAATGTTTGGTTCCTGGCATCTCCCCCGTTTTCTTTCCTCTAAAAAATCTTGCATCTGCAGACTAAAAATAAATATTAAGAACAAAAAATAAGACAAGCAACAATGGCTATGCTAAGAGGTAAATGAATAAGTCTATAGTATCTTTCTTTCTGGACCAATAGTCCTTTGAGTCCCAGTTTCAATGTCCAACAGTTTTTTGAGTGTACATGTTAGCAATGATATTTCAGTTCTGGATGGTGGACAAATGGTGGCAATGCAGGTCCGACCCTCTCTGGTTTGGTCCTGGGCAACCTGCATTGATACACAGCTGCTGACTGCTAGGATGGCAAGGTGTCGTATCTTCCATCTCCGGACTGTTTCTCCTCTCATCTTCATAGCTGGAGCATTCTCTGTTGTAGGAATTCACATGATCTTGGAGCTGTTTTTCTGAAAATATATAAACATTCTCAACCAAAAGTTAGTAAAGGAATTTTTTCTATAAATTTGACTTTGGGTCCTTTTTATTTTTGCCCAAATGATTTTCCTTTGGCTTATTTTAATACTATGTATGTTTTTATGGGTGTCTTGCTGTTAAACAAAAAAAAAATTTTTTCTAGATGTAATTTGCTTACAGGATACTTTTCCTTACATAATATTACTGTACTATTCCCCCTTTTTTGATTTAATTATGAGGCTTTTGGAAAATTTTTATAATGCAAATATGACTGCTTTATGTTTATTTCATGTTAAGTAATTTTACCATGGAATGAACTACCAATAGAAATTTAAGTTAATACTTTAGGAACAACTTTTTTCCAGTACAATTAAATTTTCTTGAATATTCACTTATTTCAATTAACCAATTAAATTAATTTGAAAATTTAACTATTATTTTATTGTTAAATTTAATATACTAACAACAATCTTAGTTTTATCCCGCAAACCAAAAGTCTATAATAAAGTTTACTTTATATTTATAACCTAATTCTTCCACATTAGCCTGGCTGCAAAAACTTTCCCACCCTACTTACAGATCTCGACTCTGTAGTGAATCCGTGCACTTTGCGTATGTTGAATTCCCCTGACCTTTTCCTAGGTGAATCTTCCCTCACCATAAAACATGGCAGGCCATGGCAGGATAGTGGAGCAGGTGAGCGGGGGTGCCAGACCAAGGGGGAATACCAGTCACTGTCATCAGGGCAAGCCTCTGGTGGTTACTGAAAATTCTTTGCTCCCACGCACTGCAGTCCCACCTGGTGCTTGCACCTGCTGCTGGTGCTGGCACAGCTCACAACCACAGCCTTTGCCAGAACTGCCACTCACACCCACTGTTGGTGCCCAGTGCTGGTTCTGATCGCTCAGCACTGTGAGTGGGTGTGAGCCGCAGCTGCCAGCACTGACCACCCCAGAGGGCTTCTCAACCTCCCCTTGCTCCTGAGGAGCGACCAGGGCAGCAGCCACCGCTCACTCCCTCTGATGACATCAGCCCCAATTGCTCTACACTGTAAGTGTGTGGGAGCTGTGGTGGCAGGAGTGGGGCTGCCAGCAGACAGGGGGTCAGGGGTTGCAGCGGAAGGGGCCGGGCAGGGGTGCAGAGGATGGACTGAGATCCGCTCCTGTGCCCACTGCAGCCTCAAAGCCAACACTTCCTTTCAAGGTATAATTTGTTCACTGGGCCCCTAGTATGCAATAATATTCTTCCAAATAATCAATGTACAATACAGGATCTCTATATACATCTATTTTACAGGAATATTTTATGCCAAACATCTATATTATTTTTTATTTTCTTTCTTGATTTTGTGTGTGTGTGTGTATGCGTGTGTGTGGTTTTTTGTTTGTTTGTTTTGGGATTGTTGCTATGTTGTTCATGGAGCATTATAACTCTGTTGCATGGGGATAATCACATCAGAATAAGCATATTGGTAAAATTGTATATATAATTTACCATGTTATTTTCAGTATAATTTCCTTTGGAACTTCCTAACAGTCAAAGTATGTTACTTGTTTAAAGATGCAGGAGTATATGGCTATCCCATTTAAAATATTAAATTTATAAAAAATTAAAAAAAACACATTTTTTATGATTTGATGGCAAATAAATATAGAAATAGGTAAACATTTAGAATTGGCATATAATTAATTCAAGAAAATAAATATTTAAATTATTTAAATATTTTAAATGTTTTACACAAACTTTCATAAATAAGCAATATATTGGGATGATGGTTCATAAATACAGCCTTTCCTCTCTTTTTAAATATATGATTTAAGAGCATTATTTATAAGTAGAGGCCCAGTACACAAATGCATGCTCAGGTAGGGTCCCTCAGGCCAGCTTGCATCTTCTTGCAGTCTAGGATCCCTTGGAAGATGTCCGTCTGCTGGCTTATTCCCTCTTGCAGGGCTCTCCTGGTGCAGAATCCCTGGCGCCTTACTGCCCTCCGGCAGCAGAGATGGGAAAGGCTCCTGCCACCACCGCTGTGCTTGCCAGCGATGGGCCCAGCTTCTGGTGAGTGGTATTTCCCCTGTGGGAATGCACTGACCACCAAGGGCAGCTCTGGTGTTAAACATCTCTCCCCTAGTGGTCAGTGCACGCATAGCAACCACTCGTTCCACTATTTGGTCAATTTGCATAATAAGGTTTTATCATATAGGACAGTGGTTCTCAACCTTCCTAATGCCGCGGCCCTTTCATACCATCCCTCATGTTGTGGTGACCCCCACCCATACAATTATTTTCGTTGCTACTTCATAACTGTAATTTTGCTATTGTTAATGAATCGCAATGTAAATATCTGTGTTTTCTGATGGTCTTAGGCGACCCTTGTCAAAGGGTCATTCGACCCCCAAATGGGTCGCAACCCACAGGTTGAGAACCACTGATATAGGATGTCTTTCCTGTTCTTTGCAGGTAACAGATTTATTTTGTACATTTGTAAATTATACAATATGACAACATCAAAAAATATAATATTGTCATTTATATTTTGATCTTTAGTTGAACAAATGATTCATAATATGTAATTTAAAAAAAATTTTTGTTTCACTCTCCCCCTGCCCCCCATGTTCAAATGCAAAAAGTGAAGCAAGTTCTTCATCTTCTTTTGGGAGAAGATTCCTACACCTTCTCTGGTGACTCATGATTAATACAAAGTGATTTATGATAACTTTAAGACATATATGGATCTGATTTAATACAAATCACAATTACTATTCAAGATTATTATAAAACTTTGCCGAAACCGATTTGGCTCAGTGGATAGAGCATCGACCTGAGGACTGAAGGGTCCCAGGTTTGATTCCTGTCAGGGGCATGTACCTTGGTTGTGGGGACATCCCCAGTAGGGGGCATGCAGGAGGCAGCTAATTGATGTTTCTCATTGATGTTTCTAACTCTCTATCCCTCTCCCTTCCTCTCTGTAAAAAGTCAATAAAATATATTTAAAAAAAGATTATTATAACTTTATATAAAACTATAGCTACTTTTGCTGATGCAAAGAGGGCTTGCTTCAGGTAAGAACATTCTAAAATACATCTTTGGTCTGTCTAGTTTCTTATTTTCACCCTTCCTCTCTAAATTGTGTCCTCATAGTCTCTGACCCTCTGTGATGAAGCAAAAGAAAGAGGAAAGATAAAGAGAGCAGAGAAGTTCTAAATCAGCACTTTCATTAATTTATTGCTCACACTTTACATCTGACTGATACTTTCTAAGGACTTGTTCTTAAATTGAATCAGAAATATATTTTTGTTTGGCTTCCTGCACCACTTTAATTATTGCTTTTTTTCTTTGTAATCCATTTCACTCATGGATTAAGACCTTATACCCACTTCTGATGATCCTCTTGGACATAATTTAAAATAACCCCAGCTGGAAATCATTTTGTGTCTAGAAAATATTCATTTTCTCTGCATTCTTTCTTTATCCATTTTCTTCTTTAAGCCTCACCCAAAGATATTTTTCAGGCCCTTGTACCTGCTGCTGGTGTTGGTCCTGATTGGTCAGCACCATGAGCAGATATTTCTCTCTGAAAAAACAGAGAGAAATATCAATGCGAGAGAAAGACATTGATTGATTGACTCCTACAAGGCCCAGGCAGGGGAGGAGCATGCAACAAAGGTGTGTGACCTTGACTAGAATTGAACTTAGGACCCTTTGGTCTGCAGGTCGAGACTCTATCCACTGATGGTTCTGCATTCTTTCTTTGGATAAAATATGGGATTGCAGGCTAACCATACATACAAATCTCTTTCAAAACTGTTCAAAACCATAATTACCAGTTTTAAAAGATGCTCAAAAACTATAACAAATTTTGGAGAAATTAAAGAAAATTATATAGGAGCCGAATGAAAATATCAACAAAGAGAAAACTTAAAGAGAAACAAAAATAAATTCTCAACTTTAAAATTACAATAACTGAAATGACAAGTCAACTAGAGGGGTTCAAAGGCAGATTTTAGAAGGCAGTAAAAGAATTGGTACACTTTAAAATAGTACAATGGAAATTCCTGAGTTTGGGAAAAGGAAAAGAACAAAATAGTGAACATAGCCTAGTGGTTGTGTGGGCCACCATCAAGGTGATCAATATATGGAGTCAATGAATAATAATAACTAAGAGGAGAAGGAAGGAGGAGAAGGAGGAGGAGGAGGAGGAAGCGGAGGAGGAGGAGAAGGAGGCTTACCAGGAAGAGGAGGAGGGAGAACAGGAGAAAGAGGAGAAGGTGGGCACAAGGAAATATTTGAAGAGGTAATGGTTGAAACCTTTCCCACTTTGATGAAAGGCATGAATACATGCCTTTAGCAAATTCAGTGAATAAACTCAAAGATCCCACATCAAGACACATTATAATTAAACTTTCAAAAGTTAAAGAAAAAGAGAATCTTAAAAGCAGCAAGACAGAAGTGACTAATCACATACCAGGGATCCTCAATAAGATTATGAGTAGATTTTACATTAGAAATATTGGAAGTCAAGGAAATTAGCTGCCAACCAACCTTATATCTAGAAAAACCATTCTGAAGTGAGGGAGAAATTAAGACATTCCAAGATAAACAAAAACTGAGAGAGCCTATTACCATTAGATTTAAAGGGAGTTCTGCTGGTTAAAATAAAAGGACTTTATTAATGTGTGCTTTATGAAGAATTTTGAAGTAAAGGTACATACATATGCAATTATAAAAGTTATTCTATATGACTGTACTTTTTGTTTCCTACATGACATAAAAACTAATACTTAAAAATAATTATTAGTCTAAAAGCTGGTATGGAAACTTTGGTTTAAAATTTCACATTTTGTTCTCTACGTAATTTAAGTATCCAGATTCTCAACTATCAGAAAAAGAAAAAGAAAAAAGTATTCCTCTCTTGTATACAAGCAGATGCTAAAATGCATTTTCTTGTCAAAACTTTCAGATTACAAAACCAAGGACAATACATCTTATGGAAGAATATTTGAGTTTAAAGAAAGGATTTGAGCTTAGGGGTGCCACTTCTTTTATTGAGGCCACTTCTATTTTATTGAAATGAAAATCTCAAGGTAATATGATTGTCTGTGGGATGCCTGTTAGCAGGCTTATTTGGATTTAAAATACGTTTATTGTTTTTTCTCATGACATAAAGTTTAGTTGGATTTGGTTTGTTTGTTTGAGAATGAGAGTTAACTTTGCCAATAAAGTAACACTGTAACTTTATAAGTTCAATAAGATAAATCCACAGTTTCAGAATTTCAAGAAAATATTTTTAATGTATATATACAATGTATGTATACACAGCATGCTAGGAAAACATGAAGGTTGTTGGTTCAATCCCTTTTCAGAACACATAGAAGAATCAACCAATTAATATATAAACGAGTGGAGTAACAAAGTGGTTTCTCTTTCTCTCTCTCAAAATCAGTTTTTAAAATTTATTATTCATATTAATCAAGAATACTATCATTATAAACTAATAATAGGTATAATTTTCTATTACATTTCCAGAGAATTAGTTAAAAATACCAATACCACATCTATAAATATACTAGCACAGGATTCTCTAAAAGTTACGGTTGTTGTTTATTTTTTGATATTTAAAAAGTTTATAAATATAAAAGTTTATAAACATCTGGCTGTGGGCATCTTGAATGTGTTAGAGATTATGTCAGTTGAAATAAAAGACCCTTGACCTGGGCCCCCAACATTTGGGAGAGCAGTGTAATTTTCACTACAATTACACACACACTGACACAAGAGAAGACAACAGTTCTTTCACCCAAAGCATTATGATTGGTTAATATTTTTCACTGTGGAACTTTTGGTTTTTGTTTTTACTGAATCAAGCAACTGTATTACCTAAAACATTGAATTAATCTTGCCCTGGGACCCTAGGACTAACATGGAACCAGTGGCCTCCAAGTTGAATATGGATATGGGAATTAACAGATATGGTATAGAAGGGATTCAAACACAAAAAATAGTGAGGTACTTCACAATTAGAATGAGGAACAGAAAGGACAGAAGAGAGAAAAGATGATATACCTACATCTCATTTCTGGGATGTAAAAAGAATCAAGTACATAAAATACCCAGTAAACAGACTTGGCATTTGAATATAGGGAAATTTTGATTCCTAATTGGTAGTCTCCTAAATAACTGAAATAATGTTAAAAGGAAAGGGACTGATTTTAGATGACACTAATATTAAAGTATTTAATATATTAATATTATAATTTATTTTTAATTGAGTCTTGAAAAAACATATAGCTAAAGTAATAACAGTATTATTGACATAGTAGCCACTCTAGATATTTATTGTCCATTGAAAATAGATGACAATCATTAAACTTATTGCTCTTATAATAGAGGTGGAGGTCCTAAAATAGAACTAGGAAGACTTACTATTTAAGTGGACTTTTGTCTAGGGATCACTTCACAAAACGATGGAAACAGATTTTCCTCATAACATCTTGGTGATTATGCTTTTGGTATAAACACAAAACTAGAATAATTATTTTGTCATGAAACTAAACCATACTTAGTTAAATATAGACTATGAAAATAAAGATACATAAAATGGTATAAACAATATTTTTTCCTAATAGCTTCTAAAATATGTTTACCACACTGGTAAAGAAGCAAAATAAATTTAATACATTATTGTTGAGGAATGAGAAAAAAAAGAGCAATATATTTTTTAATTAAAATGTTATAATTTTTAGTGCATGAACCTCTGTATCTCAAACAACTATAATTACAGGATTATTATAAAATCAACTTCCTTAGCTGTTAAACATATTGAATAAGCTTGAAGTTTAAGAATTACATTTGCTACTTGAACAGTTTGATTTTTCTTAGTTTGGGGAAGAATGCAACCCTCTCTCCATTTTTATCTTTATCTATTTGATCTTTGGAAGATCAAATTCACTCAAGATTCATAAAATAAAATAGCACTAAGAAAAATTCATTGAAATTTATGTAGTATGACTCTATTACCATAAAAATTAAAATTTACTTTCCCAAAGTCTTTAAAAATTACCTCTGAATGCTGGGATGTGACAGATATGTATTCATATAACAAAAACAAAACATAACTGGCAGTTAACTAGCTCTTTCATATATGTATGAATCAGGTTCCAAATGTACCTTAGGAATTAATAATCCTTTCCTCTCCAAACCACAAGTAATCATGCTAATATACATATTCTTTTTCTGATATCCACATATTTTATTTAACATGTTTCTTAGAAATATTCATGATCAGAACTAAAAATTAAAATGGAAACATACATTTACACAACCTATATTTTCATGGATACCAATGCACTTACAAATATTTGGTTATTTTTAAAATGTATAAATAAAATGTATCACTGATTTAGTGAATTTCCTTTTCATGAATTCATGAGGCTCTCTGAACATTTCTTGGGGAAAGAGGAATATAGGAAAGAAGGGAGGCTGCTAATGAAATGTTCCCATATAGCTTCAGTCAAGTTTTACATAGGAAACTTAGTAAAATTTCAAAGTTCCTATTTCATTCTGGGTGACTTCACAGCAACAGATTTCACTTGATTTTATAATGCTTCCCAGAAAATGTCTTTATTTAAAAGATTAAGTGCTATAGATTTCTTTTGCAGATATGCATTTAATGTTACTTTTGAGACAAATAGAAAGATATATGCCCTGCGATACAATACTTGGGACTGGTAAGCATTTTGTTTGATGTTATTTTTGGAAGCGCAGTAACTCTAACTTATATTTTAGGGTATTTGTTTGGTGGGAGATATTGATATTATATACCTGTCATATCTTTGTCATTAGAGAATAGAAGACTTCTGCTTTTATGTTACCTTTTTGGCTTATTAATAGCTCATTTTAGAAAGTAATAAAAGAATCTTATCATGTCAGAATCATGAAAAATTATCTCGAAGCAGCAGTTTGTTAAAATACAGCATGTAACCATTCTAATGAAAAGCTATGCTGAGAGATGCAGGATATACCGGTTTTGTTCTTGGAGTAGAAATAAATGATTTAAATAGAAAACAAATATGAAAAAATATTATGTGCTATTTTGGATGATTCATAAATTTTCCTTTAAATAATACTGCAGTTCTTTGTCGAACTATAGTATGGCATTTTACTACTTTATGCACAGAAATGTGCTCTATTCATGTCATGAAATGAGAATTTAAATTGCAGCAATATTATTCAGGAGAATATATCCATTATCCATTTTATTATGTTTTATGATATACATGAAGACAGGAAAGTATGTTAGTCATTCAGATAATGACTAGATATTTTGCTGTGTAGAATTTTAATGAATAAATGGCATTTACATTGGTTATTTATCTACTCTTTTATCTCAGGAAAGTATATCTGTATTAGTTACCAAGGGCTCATGCTGTATCACTTGATACAGACATAGTGAAAGCTTTGGCAGGTTAACAGGACAAATCAGAACTCTTCTACCAGCTTCTCTATCTCACTTCTGAAGATTTAGAGGGTTGAATTTGTAACAAATCAAAGAAAGGTGGGTCTTACACATGCACATTTGCTTGGAAGCTTAAACATTATCTATCTTCTGAAGATTTAGAGGGTTGGATTTGTAACAAATCAAAGAAAGGTGGGTCCTACACATGCACATTTGTTTGGAAGCTTAAACAACTTTGGTTCAAAACCTGACTCTGACTTTTAATAGCATAAGAGTTCTTGGGTATATACTTCCTTTTATAGTATCTCCAATTTCTTCTCTGTAAAATGTTAATGACAGTAACTAAATAATTAGTTTGTATATGAAACATTTAGAATGTGCTTGGCATGTGATATATGATATATGATATATAGAGTGCTATTATTATTATTATTATTATTATTAAGATTGGCTGGAATAATGAATAGCACACTAGTTTCACCAAATTTTTCTCTTTTTTAAAAAAAAGTTTATGATTTTAGAGAGAGGAAAGGAAAGGGAGAGACACAAACATCAATAATGAGAGAGAATTAGTGATCAGCTGCTTCCTGCACACCCTACATTGGGAGAAAGAGAGAGAAATGTTAATTGGCTGCCTGCTGTGCGCCCCCTACTGAGGATCAGGCCAACCAAGGTATGTACCCTGACTAGGAATCGAAAAGGCAACCCCGTGGTACATGGGACAACACTCAACAAGCTGCACCACAGAGGCCAGGGCTCCCCATACTTTTAATTGGCCTAATTTTGCATATATCATATTCATTAACACTGTTCCAAGTAAGCATAGATACATCTAGAAAGCAGATTAATATAGCCTTTGCATAACTCAGCTAGCCTTGTCAGAGCAATTTTCCTCCATGTTGACTTTTTGAATCTAGTTATTCACTGCCATTTCATTGCCCTACTAGAGACCCGGTGCACAAAATTCATGCACAGGGGGCAGGGTGTGTGTGTCCCTATCCCAGCTCGAATCCTCTCTAATCTGGGACCCCATGAGAGAGAGAGATGTCTGACTGCCCATTTAGGCCCAATTCTTTTTAGGATTGGACCTTAAAAAATATAAGTGAGAAGGTGCCAGGAATTATAGGAGCTTAGAGAAGAGAAAGCTCACTCTTTATGAAATGTCACAGAGAGAATAAAAACTACAAAAAAATGAGTATGACTCAGGTAAAAGAAGAAGTAGGAGATGGTGCTTCATACAAGGAGAAAGGATTTTATGAAGGAGAACAGCATGTGACAGGAGTAATATTATGTAGATTAGTTTATATGGAATGAAGTAATCATTGGAAATTGTGGGTTTATTTTCCCACTTATGTATTCATGCCAAGTACATTTGTAAGCACTCTCCAATTATAAACTAATATATTCTTTAATAACAAGCACAAGAAAGCTGGTGTGATTATATTAATATCATATAAAATAAACATCAAGATAAGACATGCTATTGAAGAAAACATCATAATATAAATTATGAAGTTATCAGGAAGAGAAAATCATCAATGTGAATGTCTAAAGTGACTGAAAATCCAATTAATGAGGAAAAGCTGAAAGAATCAAGGCTGAAAAAAAATCTACAATCCCAATTGGAGATTTTGACCACTCCTCTCCCATTAACTGAGAGCATAAAGAGGAAAAATTCTAGTAGGGATATTTAACAAATTAGCTACTAACTTTATCTAATTTATATTTAAAAAACACAACACACAATAATAACAAAACAACATTTTAACAAGTGCATATTGATTATTCTCTAAGATAGACCATATGCTAGGGCCATTAAATAAGCCTGAATAAATTTACAAGATTGAAATTTTACAGAGCATGTTCTCTGAGCACAATACAATTAGAGATCAATAACAATAAGGTAATTAGAAAACCCAAGTATATGTGGAAATTAGCTACAAATTTCTAGATAAATAAAATTTCAAAGAATATTACAAGGACAAATAGAGTTATTTTAAACTAAAAATAAATTTAAATGAAAAAAATTAAAATGTATAAGATGCAGTAAAGCAATTTTGAAAGAAAAAAAAATTACTGTAAATGTCATTCTTATATTAGAAAAAAAAGTAGTATTAGTGATATAATCTTCTACTTTAAGACTAGTAAAAGATAAAATTATTTCCCATTATCAACAATGAAATAAATAACTCTTACTAGAGACATGAAAGCAAAAACACAAGGATAAAAAGAGAACTTTAAGAATAATTCAAAGTCAATATACCTAACAATTTAGATGAAATCAGTAATTATTTTTTGGAAAACAAACATCAAAACTAACACTTGAAAATTTTTAAATAGCCATACTTCTAGTAAAGAAATTCAATTATCAAATTAACAACAAACAAACCACTAAAATCAAACTAAAAAGAAACTTCTCTTGAAGAAAATTTCAGGTCCAGATGGCTTTATTAGTTGTCTTTCAAGTACCTATGAAAAACTAATAGTTTTTTGCACAAAATCTTTGAGTAATAGAGAAGGGCATAATTGCCAGCTTATTCCACTATAATGCCATGAACTTGACCATGACACCAGAAGAAAAAAATTTACATGTAAATATCTCTTACCCAGAGGTCAAAATCCTATATTAGATATTAGCAAACACAGTCCAACAATATATAGAGTTATACATCATGAGCAAATGGGTTTATATCTAAAATGATGTCTGTTTCAGCAGTGAAAATCAATGTAACTTATCACATTAGCAAATAAAACAAAAATCATTTGATTCAATAGCTACAAAAATGCAAAATTTACCACCCAATTAATAGGAAACTATTAACAAAAGTAGGAACAAAGAGTACATGCTCAATCTGATAAAGTATACATATTAAAAAAAAACACAAAAAACACACTGAAGTTAACATTTTACTTAATGATGAAATATAGAATGTTTTCTCCCTTGCAATGATAAAAAGGCAATGATTCTGTTATCAACATTTCTGATCCACATTGTACTGGAATCCAGCCAATACAATAGGGCAAAAATAAACATTTAAAATGTACAAAAAGGTCCTTGCTGGTTTGGTTCAATGGAGAACAAAGGGTTTCGGGTTCTATTCAGTCAATTGCATGTACTTTGGTTGCAGGCTACTCCCTGGCCCAGGCCCTGGTCAGTGCGCATGCAGGAGGCAACCAATTGATGTGAATCTCTCATATTGATGTTTCTCTCTTCCAATCTCTCTAAAAAAAAAAAAAATCAATGAAAAAATATCCTTGGGTGGGGATTAAAAAAATAATAATAAAATGTACAAAAGGAACAAATTTGACTGTTTTTATTCACAGTTAATAAATTATGTAGAAAATTCCAATAAATCAACAAAAAAGTACCAAAACTAAAAAGAGAAATTATCTAGGTAGCAGCACATAAGATCAATATACAAATGTCAACAACAAGATGACAAAACAACAATAATAATATTAACTTTATACCTTTATATTTGCAAATAATGTTTCTATAAAAAACTATTTTAAATAATATTTCTATAAGCAAATAATTATTAGCACTTTATTTAAAATAATTTACTAATTTACTAATGCATTCCAAACCATAATGTAATTATGAATAAATGTGGCAAAATATGTTGCTGGCCTCTACAATGAAAACTATAGATTATTGATACTACTGAGGGAAAACCTAAAACAAATTGAGAGATAAATTATGTTCATTAGTAGGACTATGAAGTCTAATTTAGTTTTCCTAAAATTCACCTATAGAGTGAATACAATACCAATCAGATCCCAACAATTTTTTAAAATTTTCTTTTCATTAGTAAAACTTAACAAGGTGACTCAAAAGTTAATAATAAAATAAAAACCCCTTGGTTCAACATAAGCATTGGAAACAAGTTCAGACCTACTTTCAGGTTATTAAGGACTGTAGGACTTCTAAGGTTTTCCTGCCAGCTAGAGTGTCAAGGGAATTTGTTCCTTTTAATTTTGAGTATCTTCTATTGATTTTATTTGAATGTTAGGAAACAAAGATGAATAAAGTCTATCTTTCTCTTGAAGCATTAATAGTCTAATAAAGTGAGCATTAATAAAGCATTATAGGAAATTATCTTTGGATCATTGGTAAGAATGAGTTATCATAGCTACCAGGAGATTATCATTTACTTCAAACTTTGTTGTTAATCTGAGGCTATTTTTTCCATTGATTTTTAGAAAGAGTACTTAGAGAGGGAGAGACAGAGTCACATCGATTGGTTGCCTCCTGATCAGGGCCTGGGAACCTGCAACATAGATACATGCCAATGACCAGAATCTAACCCACGAGCTTTCCATCTGCATGCAGACTCTCTATCCACTTAGCCAAACCAGCTAGGGCCATTTATTTCAATCTTAACACAATAGAGTGAACTCTGCAGGTGGGAACACATTAGAGACAAAGAGATCAACCAGTGTAAAAACAGGAAGTGAGTCTATTTAAGTGTAGGGCTAAATATATGTACATATGCTAAGGAATGATACAAGAGATTGTATAACTGAGGTCAAATTGGGGAAGTAATAGTTCTTATTTCCTCATGTTGGATATTGACAATTGGTTATCATCTGGCTGAATTTTGACTACAGATATTTTATTTCCTTATGAAATGCATTCAAAAATTTCTCAATTAGAACATTTAGACATTGGGAAATTTCACATAAAATTTAAAATGCCAATCTTGTGTTGAAAAATCAGAAGATCTAATAGTAACATTTTTTCCCCACAGTTTGGTTGGAGAAGCTGAATAATGCTCTCTCTATTAAATGGATCTTGTTACTCACTTATAGCCAAGCATTTATTGGCATTCATGTCAGTGTGCATGACAGGGAGGTAAGCAAGTTAGTAGATCCAATATTTAGTAAACAGTTGCATTTAGAAATAGATTGGTGACAATATTTTTTATTAAGACCTAATTCAGGCTTGTAATAAGGTAATGGCAGTGGGTATAAAATGGAGCAAATGAACCTCCAGAGTTACATATAATATAGAATAAATAGAATATCATATCTCATGGGTAAAGAGAATTTGCTTGGTGAAGGCTAATTCTCAGATATCTGCTGTATTAAGGATAAATATGGTTAGGTTAATGCTACATTTAGTCATGTCCTTAGATGTGCATTAGACCTTTCACCATTAAATATACTCTGTCAATCTTAACTCTGCAAAAAAGAATAGAAAAGCTAGAGAAGAAACTTCTAAAGAAAAAATAAATACAGAGTGAAGAGGAGATAAAGGCATCACAAAAATGGAAGATACCTGTTTATTCACCACCAACAACCTATGTCTTTGTCCTGGTCTCTCCTCTAGGTCCTAAACTTTGAAATTATGAGCTATTTGGGGACTGTCAGTCTGCTTCCCTACTCGCAGCTGTAAGGGATTGCAAAGCCCCTGGAGGAGATTGGTGTTGGCTGTGCTAAAAATCCTGTGTCCAGTAAACATATGCATATTATTGGGAAAGGTTTTCTATGCTCGATGTGTAATGTGCAGGGGATCTAGAATTTTCAGATTGCCTTTCTGAAAGTCTGTGGACTTGCAAATGGCTGAGATGGTAGGAAGCAGCTTCAATGAGTAGGGATACTGTGACAAAAATAAAGATAATGATCTTCTACTGTGGGTGCAGCATAGCACTCCAAAAGCCAGGTGGAACTAGTTATATCTTAGCAGCTGGCAGGGCAAAGATGATCACAGATAACATACTTCTTAAAGGATGATAGCACAAAATCCTGTGTAATCAGCATACCTGCCTGCTTTTCTCCATCCCCACTATAATAAATACCTCAGATATACACTAGCCATTCTGAAAATAGCAAGGAGGAAAGAAAGAAAACTCTGATATTTAAAAGATCTGTGATATTTATGAAAGTTTATATATAATCAGAAAATAATAAGAAAATATTCATTAACTTTTAAAGTTAAATAAAAAGCAACAAACATTTATTTATTGCAGTTTTCTGTACAATAATCAGTATGGGAAATTGGAAGGGTGACATGTGAGAAAGATAACAGTAATTGCAGAAAATAAATAAGCTATAATTTCTTTGCAGATCAGGTAGAACATAAATCTTTAATCCACCAGGGTCAAAGGGTTGATAGTGATGCTATATATTTGCTGAATGCTTACTATGTCTAAGTACATACAAATTAACTTATTTGCTCCGTTTAAGGGGGAAAAGACACTTTTGATACAGATCCTGTTATTATCACTGTTTATGGATAAAACTGTAGTGAAAAAAAGAAATAAGTAGTTTGTTAACAGACAACTAATTTTGAATATTAATAGTTGGAATTGAGTACTTACCATTTTGTTTATTCTATTTATTACTCTGAACAGAAGAGAAGTTCCAATTTGTAAGGAATAATAAATGGGTCTTGAAGAATCCAAGATGGCAGCATAGGTAAATACCTACACTGCTGCTTCGCACAACAATTTCAAACCTACAACTAAAAGACAGAACAGACATCATCCAAAACCACATGAAAGCTGGCTGAGTGGAAATTCTACAACTAGAAGGAAAGAGAGGGGCTCACAGAGACCCAGAGGAGCTGCAAAAAGCTGAGATACAGTGACGCGCGTGCAGAAAGCAGGTGCCTGAGAACCTGGCTGGCTTTCTCTGGCAGGAGGTTAAACGGAGACTCCCAAAGGCATTGAATACCTTATCCTACAACACTAAACCCGGATCCAGCCGAAACTCATACGGGACGAGTTTGGACTATGAAAAGGGAAAGGTGCACGGAAATTTAGGGGAGTCGCAGAAGATTGGAAGTCTGGTGACGCACACAGCCCTGCGCAGAGGGAACAGACTGCTGATTATGCCACTGGCTTTCACAAATAGGCAGGAGACAGAAACTCCCAACTGTGCTACTTCTAACTCCATTAAACCCCGGTTTCGGGTGAAACCCTGGGGACCCAGACTCATATGGTCCCAGAGCACAGGGGAACCTGAGGGGCAGTAGTCTAGAGGCATGGCGAGAGAGCACATGCACAGGGACTGCTCCAGTGATTACCATGTCACATGAGACTCAGGGACCCTGGAAGGCAGGGCCGACTGGAAGGCAAGGCGATTCCTTAAACCCTGAGCCTCCACCCATCCCAAGCTCAACAGAGAGGCTTCTGCGGATTTGCAAGTCTGGTATCATAAGGATGAATCCAACACAGAAGTTCTCCCGGCATAGTGAAAATGCCGAGACAAGGGAAGGGATCACAAACAAAAGAAATGGAGGGAAAAAAAAACGACTGGATATAGAGTTCAAAACCACGCTTATAAGGTTTTCCAAGAATTTCCTAGAAAAGATGGATAAATTTAGCAAGACCTAAGAGGAGATGAAAAAGAACCAACTAGAGATGATAAAGGACCAACA
This sequence comes from Lasiurus borealis, assembly GCA_004026805.1. Lineage (NCBI taxonomy): Eukaryota > Metazoa > Chordata > Mammalia > Chiroptera > Vespertilionidae > Lasiurus > Lasiurus borealis. The sequence goes on along the minus strand of PVJN01003117.1, from coordinate 79,282 downwards.
AGAATTGAAACATGCAATGACTAAAATAAAAAATATTATTCAGAGACCTAACAGCAGACTAGAGGAAGGGAAGAATCAAGTCAAAAATTTGAAATATAAAAAATCAGAAAACACTCAACTGGAAAAGCAAGAAGAAAAAATAATCCAAAAATGTGAAGATAATGTAAGGAGCCTCTGGGACAGCTTCAAGTGTACCAACATCAGAATTGTGGGGGTGCCAGAGGAAGAGAGAGAGCAAGATACTGAAATCCTATTTCAAGAAATAATGACTGAAAACTTCCCACATCTGGTAAAAGAAATAGACTTACAAGTCCAAGAAGCACACAGAACCCCATATAAAAGGAATCCAAAGAGGACTATACCAAGGCACATCATAATTAAAATACCAAGAGCAAAAGACAAAGAGAGAATATTAGAAGCAGCAAGAGAAAAACAGTTCATTACCTACAAGGGAGCATCCATACGACTGTCAGTTGATTTCTCAACAGAAATGATGCAGGCCAGATGGGAGTGGCAAAAAATATTCAATGTGATGAATAGCAAGAACCTACAACCAAGAATACTCTACCCCGCAAAGCTATCATTCAGAATTGAAGGGCAGATAAAGAACTTCACAGATAAGAAAAAGCTAAAGGAGTTCATCAACTCCAAACCAGTATTATATGAAATGCTGAAAGGTACTCTTTTAGAAGAGGAAGAAGAAAAAGGTAAAAGGCAAAAAATTATGAACAACAAATACATATTTATCAACAAGTGAATCTAAAAATTAAGTGAATTAAAAATTTGATCAACAGAATAAACTGGTGAATATAATAGAAAAAGAGCACAAAAAGTAAGTGGACTGATAACTCTCAGGGGGAAAGGGATGAGGGGTGTACAGGGAGAGACTGGACAAAAATCATACACCTATGGATGAGGTCAATGGGAGGGAGGTAAGGGTAGAGGGAAAGGTGGGAGCGGATGGAGGGGAGCTATGGTGGGGGAAAAATGAGAAACAAATGTAATAATCTGAATAATAAAGATTTAATTAAAAAAAAAAGAAAATGGGTCTTGTTTTCATTGACTAAGTTTACTTTAACTCCCTTACCTTCATATGGGGTTGTACATTAAACCCTGAAAAGAATATTTGACTGTGGATCTCCAAAATATTTTCTTCATTAGAATATAACTGTGGCTGAGCCATGAAGATGTAAATACAGGAGAGCAGAAGGATTTATCTCCCTTGTTCCTGTGCAGATGGCAATTCCATATTAAGAATATCAAGTTGTAAAGAAAAGTGTTTATGAATATGTATCAACATTCAGGTAAAGCAGTAATATGTTTGTTCTTTAAGAACTTTAATAAAGGATCATCTCCCCAGAAAATAATAAAGAGTAACAATATTTTATAGGAAAACATTGACTTAGCCATGAGGCAAATATAGTATAATTTATAGTCAGACATGTTATTTCTCAATAAACAATCTAAAAACTTAGAACCATAAAATGTTAGTACTGGAATAGACTTTAGAGAACCTTTCATTCTAAGACAAGTTTAGGGCTTAGAAATAAATGCACAAAGTAAACCTGACTCCACATATTTAGAAGAATTTTGACCAAGTAATTAAAAACCAAACAGAACTGCAGAGACGTTCAAATGAAATAACAAAATAGATCCTTGCTCAGAAATTTACATTGTATGAAGGGAGATTAATTAGGGTTTTCAGGAATTCAAGATGAGATCAATTGTCTTATCCTTTAAGGCAGATTAAAAACTTCCCAATCAGAGCATTCTCAACTCAGATAAAACCAAGCATAAATTAGAAAACAATTATACCTTAAAATGTGTGTTCCTGGTTATGCTAATGTGTGTGTGTTTAAAAAAAAAAGAAAAGATTTAAATAGCAATTTAAAACATCCTATCTAATAAAAAAGTGATATGCAAATTGATTGTCACTCCAACACACAAGATGTCTGCCCCCATGTGACCATAAGATGGCCACCACAAGATGGCCCACAGGGGAGGGTATTTGGGAGGGACCCAGGACTGCAAGGGAGGGCAGTTGAGGTGATCAAGTCTTCAGGGGAGGGCAGTTAGGGATGACCAGGCTGGCAGAGGAGGGAAGTTGTGTGCTCCTGGACCTACAGGGGATGGCAGTTAGGGGCAATCAGGCTGGCAGGGGAGCAGTTAGGAATCAATCAGGCTGCCAGGGGAGTGATTATGGGGTGATCAGGCTGGCAGGCAGAAGTAGTTAGGGGCAATCAGGATGGCAGGCAGGCAAGCAGTTGGGAGCCAGCAGTCCTGGACTGTGAGAGGGCTGTTCGACTGCCTATTAGGCAAAATCCCAGTAGTGATCGGGCCTAAATGAGGGTTGAACATCCCTCAGGGGGTCCGATATTGGAGAGGGTGCAGGCTGGGCTGAGGGATACACACCCCTGTGCATGAATTTTGTGTACCTGGCCTCTAATACAATAATATAAACTGGGAAGCCCTCTTAAGAACCACAATAAAAATATTTCAAAGAGAATCTAAGACAAAATAAGTATCATATTCTATTTCTTTTTAACTCTGACTTTCACATGAATTTGGGATCATTCTGTTATCTTAACTCAGCTGACTGTGAGCTAAACTCCATGTCCTGTATTTGCAGATACATTTGGCTGGAGAAAGAGTGGAGAGAAGGGTGAGAAGATGAGAACTTTGTGTCCATCCTCACCACTATCTTAAACTATTGCAGTCCCGAGTTCATCTAATGTTGTTTATCCTTTTCCATAACGTTTAATTTAAGAAAAGATTTTATATACAAAAAACTCAGGAATGTGAGAATTGGGTCAGTTGCCACTCAACCAACAACGTAAATTTCATCACCCAGTGCTTTACAACTACCCCGTTTGGTTTCACTGTCTTACATTTTAAGTAACACTGTACTGAAAAAGACCCTTGCACCTGTCCCACCCACACACGTTTTTCACCATTCAGGGGCATTTAAAGATTTCTGCTGTCCACTTTTATGAAATATAAAGAAGTATATATTTCCCCCTCCATTAACAGTACTCCATACTTTTTAAAAAATCTATTTTTATTGATTTCAGAGAGGAAAGGAAAGGGTGAGATAGAAACATCAATGAGAGAGAATTATTGATCAGCTGCCTCCTGCATACCTCCTACTGGGAATCTCCCCCACAACTCTGGCATGTGCCCTTGACAGAATCAAAACTGGGACCCCTTAGTTCTCAGGCCAATGCTCTATCCACTGAGCCAAACTAGTCAGGGCAATCATTTTTACTTTAAATCAATATTAGCTTTCAATTTAGAAAGCGATTTAAAAAGTACCGTGTTTGGTTCTTTGTTTTGTTTGTTTGCTTGTTTGTTTTTTATAACTAGCAATCTGAAGTCAGGTAAAGAAGTTTTAGGGTATCTGCAAAAATTTTATGAAAATCTTAAGTTCATGTATACATGAACTCATTAATAAACGGGAAATATTAAACTAAACCCATTCATTTTCTCAAATTAAATTTAATGTAACCATTTACCTGTGATTTAAGAGTGTGACATATGTAAATATAACAGATATATATTATATAATAAAATATATATTTTACAAAACATATATTTGGGTGCCTCTAAGAAATCCAAAGCTACAGAGAATGTTAGGCCAAGGAGGCTGTTGGAAATTACTGAGTGTCAAACAAGCAAAGTTTTCTCCTGGATGATGAACCCACTCCAGAATTACAAGTACTCACATATGGGTATTGTGTTATCATTTACAAATATTATTTAATTTAAAAAGCATAAAACCTTATAAAGTAGGTAAAACTATATAATATTCATTCTACATACAAGAAAACTGAGGCCCACAGATTGAATTGTCCAAGATCATCCAGCTAGAAAATGGCAGAGCCAGAGATCCAAATGAATCTGATTCCATTAGAAAGACATATATCTTATGTCTTTCTTCTCATCCAGTCAACTTCTAGAAGAATGCAAGCTAGTTTCAAAAACTAAGAGAGAAAAATTAATTTCTCTCTTTATAATGCTATAATTTTTCATTTTCAATCAGCTGTTGAATGTTGTACATCTAGGGTAAATAAAAATTCTTGAAACAGAAAAGATGTCTCATTCCATTCATATATGTTAATTAAGAATGATTAAGAAGCATTCCAGAAAAATATCTAAGCAAATGACTTAAATGAATTTTAAAAATTATATAACACAGTATCACTGAAATATTGTGCCACTATTTTGGAAAACACACATATAAAATTGCTCCAATTATTATCATTTAAATGGGTTCATTTACTGAATTTGTAATTCTATGGTTAAGCATAAACAATTCATAAATTATGAGAGATTTTCTGGGAAAAGAGGTCAGCTTATTGGATAAAGGGAAAAAATAAATTTAGAATATGCTGGAAATAATACCTGCTAGCAGAAAGAAGTGTTATGGTGGACAAAGTGAAGGAATAAAATGATAGTGATCCCCTCAAAAATAAGTTTGAATTACCCTTCCTGCTTGAGTCACTGGAGAAATATGAGGTCATGAATGTTTAGGGATAACTGAGTGTAAAATACATGCTATGTTGATATGACCATCTGAAGCACAAGAAACAAAACCACTGGAGGTGATGCTGATAAATATAATATTTATTGAACAATTAGTATATGCTAGGGTCTACGTTAAGCTTTCACATGACGTTTTACAAATTTAAAAAGAATAAAGTTCAAAATAAATGACACTGCTTTGGGGATAAAGATGATCTCATTGGAATTAGAAAGAAATTTTTGTTTAAAATATATTTATATTTGAATATAGCATATTTACATGTAAATATACCATAAATATTATATGTATAAAGCAAAATAGCATATAATAATAACAATAACAAACTTATGCATATATTTTGTGTGCTTATTCCTCATCAGGTATTGGCCCTCATAGGTTTAAATACATGATTAATTTAATGATTACAATAATTCCACAAGGTGGGGTTTCACTTATTTCTCTTTTACCTATAAGTCAAGTAAAGCTTAGAAAATTTAAGATCAGGCAGCTAATTGCCATGCCCACAATCAAATTATAAAAGTAGCCAAGGAATGATCACCTCTTTTACTTTAGGGCCATTCCTGTAAGAATTTCATTTCCCTCAGTCACTTCAGTCACCTGAACAGATTTTTAAGAGTCTAGCAGTTTCAGAGTGAGACAGTAATTAAGAATCATTTTAATTAGAACATAGCCAATTCCCATTACATGGAATAATATTTATCTAACTATCAAAAACACATTCCATTAAAGCAGTTTCTTTTTATGGAAGTTATAGCCTTTTTTAATATATATTTTATTGATTTTTTTATAGAGAGGAAGGGAGAGAGATAGAAAGTCAGAAACATCAATGAGAGAGAGACATCAATGAGCGACCTCCTGCACGCCCCACATTGGAGATGTGCCCGCAAGCAAGGTACATGCCCCAACCGGAATAGAACCTGGGACCTTTCAGTCCACAAGCCAACACTCTATCCACTGAGCCAAACCGGTCTCAGCTATAGCCTTCTTGTTACAGAAATGGAGATTACTCTAATAGACTATGAACAAAGTGGAGAGGTATGGACAGCAATGAAAAACTGACTATAGATTTGATTAAATGTTATATTCTTACATGAATTTTTGTGTTTTGTATTTATTTGTTTGTTTGTTGTTATTTTTGCTAAGGAGTCAATTATTGAGCAACATTAAAATAAAACTGTGATTCCTTTAAACAATTTTATAAAATTTAGCAAAAGTTAACAATTAGATTCTTTATAAACAAAGTGGCCATTTATAAAACCTCATATTTTTCTGCCACTTGGAGAATTCAATTCAATGCATATATATTTTATGTATAATTAATATGTAATTCATAGAAATATATTCTAAGTAATGGTATATGTTATGTAATGTTACATATATCTTACAGGCTTTTAAATAGTTGTCATTTAATGGTTCTTGCAGTTGTTTTTTTTTCATTTTCTAAAAGATAAGTTTTCATAGTTATTAGAAGAACTATGGAGTAAAATATGCTCACAAGACAGGAAGGAAAACTGAATCTCAATCATTATTTCCAGAAGTGAAAACTTCTGAAATCTACTAGAATAGAAAAATAATGCAGAAAAAAATTCTCCCTGTAGGACAATTAAAAAAATGTATATCAAGGTGATAGCAACAAAAATAGCTTGACCTTCTCTGGCATATCTGTCTAGAGTTGATGTATTATTTCAAAAGAGTATAATATTATAAAGTAAGTAAGTTAATTTATTGTCCCATCTTCTCTCCAACTCCTCAACCTTTCCTTTTTCTTATTGACATATCATCACTTATTATAGAAACATCTAAAATTATAAATGTAAACAGGATGATAGCCAGATTGGTCAATATCTTTAGGATTAATACAGAAAACAAATATAAGATGATGATGATGATGATGATGATGATGTAGATATACTAATGTCATTTTTATTTTTTTAATTTAAATAAAAGATGCTTTATTTTTTTGTTTTTTTTTATTTTTTTATTTTTTTTTTATTGTGTTACATGTATACATATCTTCCCATTGCCCCCCTCCCTCCCAGGCATACCCATCCCCCTCCCAGTGTCTATGTTCATTGGTTATGCTTATATGCATGTATACAAGTCCTTTGGCTGATCTCTTATCTACCCCACCTCTCCCTAATCTTCCTGCTGTAATTTCACAGTCTGTTTGATGCTTTACTGCTTCTGTATCTATCCTTTTGTTCATCAGTTTATAATGTTCTTTATTATCCACAAATGAGTGAGATCATGTGGTGTTTCTACTTCATTGACTGGCTTATTTCACTTAGCATAAGGCTCCCTAGTTCCATCCAGGTTGCTGCAAATGGTGAGAATTCCTTCTTTTTAATGGCAGCATAGAATTCCATTGTGTAGATGTACCACAGTTTTCTGATCCATTCATCTGCTGACGGGCACCTAGGCTGTTTCCAAATTGTAGCTATTGTAAATTGTGCTGCTATGAACATAAGGGTGCATAAATTCTTTCTGATTGGTGTTTCTAATTTCTTAGGATATATTCCTAAGAGTGGGATTGGTGGGCCAGATGGGAGTTCCATTTTTAGTTTTTTGAGGAAATTCCATACTGTTCTCCACAGTGGCTGCACCAGTCTGCATTCCCACCAACAGTGCACAAGGGTTCCTTTTTCTCCGCATCCTCACCAGCACTTGTTGTTTGTTGATTTGTTGATGATTGCCATTCTGACAGGTGTGAGATGGTATTACATTGTCCTTTTGATTTTTAGATGCCATGTGGTAGTAATAAAACTTGTTGGCAATATGCCAAAAAGATATGCATATAAATTTTTCTTTAAAAGGGATAAATATAGCTCTATCTCAAAAGGCTCAGCAATTACCTCATAATTTCTCACAGCTTTGCTTTGGAAGTTTTTCTTCCACAAATCTCTTTTCTAGCTAAGGAAAGGTGATATGCTGATTGGTTAGGCTCAATCACTACCTTTCTGGGGATTGGCAAGGTCAGAAAATACCATACAAATTAAATAGGTTATTTTCCAAAAGCAATTAGATCACAAAAATAATAATTATTATTAATAAATTTATATAGCTGTAAAACTATCTGGGAAATAGTGGTACTTATGAAGAAATGTTTAAAAGACATACCTCACAATTTAATAAGGTCAATAGAGAGCTTAGCTTTTGCATGTATAATCACCCTTTGAAAATATTTTTGTCAAATGTAACAAGTCCCATTAATATTTTATTGAGGAAAGTTAGAAAAAAAAACATTAATGTTTATTACAATCATGCTATTAAAGGCATTGGTAAGTATAATAGTATAATTTTGACTGATAACTTCTAGAAAAAATTGTCTCTGCCTTAAGATGAGTAACTGTTTTATACTTTGTCATTATTGAATTATTAATCTGCTCAATTTCTCATTTCATTATAATTTCCAAAATTAGTGCTAAATCTATGGTCCATTCTTTGTTTATACTGGATTTATATTACACCATTTGTGTTGTCTTAATTGATGTACCATTTAAAACCCTACTTCTTTTTTAAAAAAATATATTTCATTGATTTTTTTACAGAGAGGAATGGAGAGGGGGATAGTTAGAAACATTGATGACAGAGAAACATCCATCAGCTGCCTTCTGCACACCCCCTACTGAGGATGTGCCCATAACCAGGGTACATGCCCTTGACCAGAATTGAACCTGGGACCCTTCAGTCCGTAGGCTGATGCTCTATCCACTGAGCCAAAGAGGTTAGGGCTCCTACTCCTTTTTTGATGATTATCTTATGTTACCTACATTTTTCATATATTTTATGATCACCCTTTGGGAAATGCAGGATGTAAGAATGCAGTGTAAGTATAGGCTCTTTGAAATCTAAGATATTCTGTTGAACTTGGACTCAGTTTAGCATATGTATATGTATATATAATACACACACACACACACACACACACACACACACACACTCACATATATTTTAATCCTGGGTCACACGCTTCTTCTATCATAATTCAAGAAGCTAGATTATTATGATCTCTGTGATTAACCCAAGATATAGGAACAATTTAGTAAGAACAATATGTTTTCTCATGAACATAAGTACTCTAAAAGCCCTTCATTATGTTCTTTCTACAAAAATTTTACCAAAGATAGAAGCTAAAATAATGAAAAACATGGGCCTTAATATTTATTTCCAAACTACCTTTATTTGCTTCTCACAGATTTGGCATTATATAAGCTACATAAAAACATGCTTTCAAATAGGTAGTAAATCCTAAGATTCATATATACATATATGAATCCATAAACAAATACACACACAATGGAAATTTCAATTTGAATGATTCAGTATGCATCATAAAATCCGGTGTATGTAAGGGGCAGAATTTAAAATAGTTCAGTACAAATTATACAAATCCCATCTTATTTTCCACAAATCATAGTAGTATGCTGGCATATAATTGGCCATATTCACATTTAATTAGCTGTCAAAACACCTATGGCTGCATTTATCCAATTTACAAGTGTAAAGGGAAAGCATATGAAAAAGGGCTTGTGCACCACGCTTGTAGAATACATGCTGTGCCTGCTTTTGCCATTTAATATTCATGTTCTTAACAATAAAACTAAAATATATGATGCTTATTATTTGTTTGTTCCAACACATAAAGAACATGTTTTATGGTAATTGCTAGGGACTGCGATAAGGAGAGTAATGATGAAGGTGTTGGAATAATAGATGTATTGTTGCTTTTATTATTTTAAAGATCTCTACTTACTTATTTCATTGCAGGACAAAAGTAAAAGGGAGAAAGAAATGTAAAGAAAATTAAATATAGATAATATAGGCTTTAGAAAACAGTGAATAATGGTAAAAGACAAATGGAACTAAGTTAATCTTTAGAATTAATTTATTTATATCTTGTATTACTACTTCTTAAAGATTTATTTAACTGCAACTTCCAAAATTTGAAATAAATATAAAGGCATATATTTAGTAAAGTGAGAAAACAGAATATTATGATATCTATAAGGATTATAAAATAAAGTATTAGTATTTCTATATTGAAATATAATCAACTTGAATTACTTCACTGTATGCAAATTAAAGTTACCTTTTATAATCCAAATGTAACATATACATTTGGGATTATTTTGTGAATTATAATTATAATTTCTTTATGAATTATAATTTGTACATTTATTTACTTAAACAGTTTTCCTAGTTCATTGTCCCCTTGACAGTTTCTAATGAAATGTCCTATTTTAAACTATACTTTATTATGCTTTCATTTTTGTTTTGTTTTTTACTTTTTAAAAAATATATATTTTATTGATTTTTTTTACAGAGAGGAAAGGAGAGAGCTAGAAAGTCAGAAACATTGATGAGAGAGAGACATCGATCAGCCCCCTCCTGCATGCCCCACAGTGGAGATGTGCCCGCAAGCAAGGTACATGCCCCCAACCAGAATCGAACCTGGGACCTTTCAGTCCACAAGCCAACGCTCTATCCACTGAGCCAAACCCGTCTCGGCATGCTTTCGTTTTTTATATTTTATTTATTATAGAGAAACTCCTCAAATATAATGAGTATGTTTGAAGAAGGGGATATAATTATGAATAAATGTTGATAACAAATTAGAATAACATTAAAAAATCTTTCTCAAATCAGGCTATTTGTTCTCATCTCTCTGTATATATACAATGCATATTTGTATGTATATAAGTAATGAACACTAAAGTTTGTTAAGTTAAAAGACAGGAAATTATAGACTTTTAAACCAGAGATCATGTAATGATTTTCCATATATTATTATTCTAGTGACTCAGTGCACAAAATTTGTGCACATTAAAAGGGGATTAATTAGAGGAAATAATTTCATATGGCTCTTTGCTCTTTCTCTATAATAGAGGTGTCAGAGATAAAAGAAAATTAGTAAGCTGTATTTGAAAACCTTCCTCCTGTCAGAGTCTGAGGCACACTATGGGACCCAGAGTCAAGTCCATGCCCACCCACATGCACCTCAAAATCGTGTGAGACCCAGACCCAGCTGCCCTGACCCAATTGGGATAGATCCAGATCTGGCCAGTCCCACCCCTGTCCAGCCCTGCCAGGGGGTGTAGCCTCAGGTCCCCTGGCCCAGTACCAGGACAGGAGGCATGGCCTGAGGTCCTCCATCAAGCCCTGCCAGACAGGGAGTGCAGCCTCAGGTCCCCCAACCCAGCACTGGGAGGAGGGTTCAGCTTCATGTCCTCCATAAAGCCCCACTGGGCAGGGGTGTGGCCTAAGTTCCCCTAACCCAGCATTGGGGTCCCCTGTCAAGCCCTGCTGGGTGAAGGGCATGACCTGAGGTCCTCTGTCAAGCCAATCTAGGCAGGGGGTTGCAGCCTCAGGTTCCCTAGCCCAGTGTTTCTTATTATTCTTTATTATTCAGAGTGATTGGCTTTTCCATAACAATTCCTTGGCAAAAATACATTATATTTTAAGAAGGTGATTCTTCTCGTGCTCAAATCTCTAACACTGTATCTCAGTCACTCAGGAGGGCTCCAAGGTATGTCTATATCATCTCACTCAGTCCTGATCAGCTGGGGTGCAGTCTGAGGTCCCATGGCCTGGGGTGCAGCTTGAAGTCCCCTGTCAAGCTTCACCTGGTGGGAGACATAGCCTAAGGTCCCCCATCAAGCCCTGCTGGGTTGCAGGCATGGCCTCAAGTCCCCTGTCAAGCCTCACCTGGTAAGGGGCATGGACTCAGTTCCCCTGGCATGGCACTGGGTGAGGAGTATTGCCTGAATTCCCCAGCCTGATGCCCAGGCAGGGGGCGTGGCCTGAGGTCCCCTGTGAACCCCATGGGGGTGGGAAGGGCGTAGCGTCAGGTCCCTGGTGATTGCTTGTTAAGGCTCTTTATGGGAACTTGGCCTCAGCTGTGGGTGATGCCATCTTTGTGACAGGGTGATGGTCAATTAGCATATTCCCTCTTTATTAGATAGGATTCTTCTCTGAAAAAACTCTCTGGATTATATTGCATTGTAAAATGCCATATTTTGCCAAAACTGGTTTGGCTCAGTGGATAGAGCATCAGCCTGGGGACTGAAAGGTCCCAGGTTCGATTCCAGTCAAGGGCATGTATCATGGTTGCTGATTGATGTCTCTCTCTCTCACCAATGTTTCTAACTCTCTATCCCTCTCCCTTCTTCTCTGTAAAAAATCAATAAAAATTTATTAAAAAAATAAAATGCCATATTTTAATGATAAGCCAAAACTACACATTTAGAAACATAACATTTTCTCTTTTTCTTTTTCATCCATACACAGCCACAGACAACTCATTTCTTAATTCTTGGTGCCAGTTGATTATCCATTTGCCCCTTCTCCTGCAGGTACAAAAAAACAGGTATAGCTCCTTGAACTCCCCAGCAGAGTGACACAGCAACACACCAGATTAGTAGTGTATAAGCTATAATCACACGGCTAAGTGGTTTTATGTTTTTTTTTCCTATGGATATTAATGTCCATAGAATTTTCAATGCTATATAAAATATGACCCCAAATTTCTACTTTATTTACATGATTCTACAGGATTGACTTCCTACTTTTTACAGTTATTGCAACTATTTACCTATTTTTTCTATTTGTGTTGCTATTATGCACAGATCTGCCCTTACCACTCTAATAATCTGAGTTGTATTGCAATAGATTATTCCTACATTAAAAAAATAATAAAAACTTGCAAAATGGCACTCTACTACATACATTTCTTAGGCTTTACTCATTATTAGATATTATAGCATGCACCTTACAAAATTTTAAAAGATCACTTTGTTAATCTTATAAAAATTGTGTGGTAATTCAGTATACAGAATGTGGTTGTAAACTCACAAATAATTTATTATTGTTTTATTATTTATAAACTAGAAGCATGGTGCACAAATTCATCCACCAGTGGGGTCCCTCGGCCTAGCCTGTGGGAGAGGGCCAAAACCAGCTTCCTGACATCCCCAGATTGCAAGAGGGCACAGGCCAATGCACAATAGGGGCTGGAAAGGAAACAGGATGACTCCAATATATGTCTGGCTTCATCCTCACTCAGTCCTGATCAGCTGGACCCTAGCAGCAAGCTAACCTACTGGTCAAAGCATGTGTCCCCTAGTGGTCAGTGCTTATTATAGCAAATGGTTGAGTGGTCTTAGCATATCATTAGCATAGTACACTTTAATTGGTTGAACGGATGACTGGATGACTGGACACTTAGTATATTAGGCTTTTATTATATAGGATTATTGTATTATATTCCATATGATCAATTGTCCAACCTATTTTTGCCCTCCCTTTCCCCTCCCCCATTTATTATTCATAGTGATTAGCTTTTCTATGACAATTCCTTGGCAAGAATACATTATATTTTAAGATTGTAATTCTTGCCATGCCCAATCTCTAACATTGTATCTCAGTCATTCTTTGTTTTCCTTAGACTTGCTGATATAAGAAATACAAAGGAAATGAAGGGTAAAGCCCTAGCTTCAGAGAATATCTAAAATCTTTCAGTCCTTCAGCTTAAATATTTCCTATATCCAACTGAACTCATTAATCTTACTCCACATTATTTTCTAGTCTTATATTTATTTTAGCCTGGGGAAGATTAAGAAACAGAAGGTGAAAAGAAAAAAAAAACATGTTGATGAATAAATTTTAATTTTTTATTCCAGTAAAATACACATAACACAACATTTACCATTTTAATCATTTTCAGTGTTCAATTAACTGATATTAAATACATTCACACTGTACAACCATTACTGAGCTCCATCACTTTCCCCATATACAGCCCCTTGTAGCCACTTTTCTACTTTCTGTCTCTACAAACCTTGCAATATCTGCCCTTGTGTGTTTGGCTTGTTTCATTTACATAATGACCTCAAGTTTCATCCATATCTCAAACATGCTGCAGCAAGTTTCAGAATTTCATTCATTCACAAATATACATTTGATTTGTTTTCAGCTTTTGGCTTCTATGAAAATGCTGTTGTGAACATCAATGCACAGATATTTCAGTCCCTGTTTGCATTTTGTGTGTGTGTGTGTGTGTGTGTGTGTGTGTGTGTGTGTGTGTGTGTAAATGCCTGGTGGTGGAGTTGCTGAATTATATGAACATTCTGTGATCAATTATTTGAGGAATCACATTTTAATGCTATCAGCTTGTCTAGTATTAATGAATTCTGATTGAAATTTTTAAATGTACAATCTTATAATTGAATTTCTTAAAAGTACTTACATAGGGTGTCAACACATACTTAATACTATGTTGCCAATAAATATTTTATAAAACTGAATAGAGCTGTTATTGAACTTGCCTAACGTAAACTTTTTTGTGTGTATTAATAAATGCCATACAGAGTTGAACAGGACATGATACAATATAGTTTATGTTTGGGTCCAACTTACAGATTGCACGGAATAAAAGGGTGTGAAATATAAGCAAGAACTGAGTAGCTATTTTGAAGAACAAAATGCATAATATAAACAAGCATGTAAAGTAAAGAATATTGAAGATTTTAAGTAAATCATGCTTTACATTTCATATTAACAATCCAGGAAAAACTCCCCGCTATTTACCTAGACTTACTGTGTGATTGTTTTTATGTACCACTCAGAACAGTATCTTCACATATAAGAGATTTTATTATGGTCCAGAATTTACACAAATTGGCACATAATAAATTGAAGATATATGATTAGTTGGTAAATTACTTACCTGATTTATCTTTGTATTTAGTACTATAAAACTCATTTCATTTCACAATTTCTTTATAAAGTATTTAATATTTAAAAAACTGCCTTTTATTTTAATAGTTTAGTAAATACTACCAAAAATCAATATGTAACTGTAATTTTGTAGTACCTGAAAAATAACATTGTTCATTAAAAAAATAATAGTGAACATGGCAAACCATGATCTTTAGTTTGCATTCTGCCAGTTTTTAGGCAAAAAATTGATGTATAAACACTACTATGATTGCTTATAAATCATTTATTTAGGAAGATTAATTAAACCCTATATTTTCATTCATATATTAGAACATACATATTAAAATTACATGCTGTCGGTTACACTCATATTTAATAATTGTAAAATATTAATGAACAGTTTCCATAATATTTTTTGGTACAAGTATGCTGCCAACAGCATATTTACTGATCATCAATTCTCTTCCCCTGCTGTACATGTTTTTCATACTTGACATGTTAATCAATGATGTACATATATGTACCATTGACTTTGTATTTTTTCTAAGTTTGAGCGCCATTGTGAATAAGCAAGTGCTGTACAGATAGCCATTATTTCTCTTGTGATTGGTAACTTTGTTCATGATACTTTGAAGAATATAGAATATTGGTTAAATTAAGAATGAATCAAGTGCAAACAAAACACAAAACAACAAACAAAAATCTTATTTACCTGTATTAAAGAAAAATCATAAAATTACATTCAAATTGTAAGACACGTAACTTCTAAGATTTCTTAAGACCTATAACATATTTCTTTAGCTAAAAAATTTTTGAAAGAAAACATATGTGCATGTAAATTAAATCAATTGTTCTCAAACTATTTGCCACCATAACCTCTATTCATTTTTGTCATATAAAACATTAGATATAAAAGGGTATTTCTGATTAAACAATAGCAAGTGAGAAGTAATAACTTTTCTATTAATCAAAACATATTTAGAAACTCTGGTCACTAAAAGTTAATAAAATTGCATCTAAAAATGAATAAAACTGTAAAGGCCTCTATAACAATACTAGAGGGCCAGTGCACAAAATTCATTCACAGAGTTGGGAGGGGGGTTCCCCTCAGCCCAGCTTGCACTCTCTCCAATCCAGAACCCCTTGGGCAATGTCTAACTGCTGGTTTAGGCCCAAACTCAGGGATCAGGCTGAAACTGTCAGTCGAACATCCCACTCACAGTCCTGGACACTGGCTCCTAATTGCTTACCTGCCTGCCAACCTTGTTGCCCCTAAGTGTCCCCTGCTGCCATCTAGTTTGCCACCAACTTCCCTCTCCCTACCAGCCTAATCACCCCTCACTGCCTCCCCTGACAACTTAATTGCACCCATCTTCTCCCCCTGCCAGCCTAGTCACTCCTAACTGTCCCCCTCCCAGCCTGGTCACCTTTTACTGTCCCCTTATGGCCCAGTCACCCCCAATTGCTCCCCTGTGCTGTCCTGGTCACCCCTAACTCCCCACCCCCTACCCCACCAGCCTGGTCACCCCATGCAGCCTGCTTGTTCAGTCGTTTGGTTGTCACTCACTAACCCCCCTGCCAACCTGGTTGTAGGCAGCCATTTTGTGAGGGTGAGGCAGTCAATTTGCATATTATCTTTTTGTTATATAGGATTGTGCTTTATACTATGTTCATGATATTATATTACTTATGAATGAACCATAGGAATCTGAAGACTCAAAGCTGCAAATCAGAGATCAGGAACATCTCCTTGTAAGTTCTGTTATTAATTCCCTATTGCTTTTATAAATTCCTGAACCAATTACACCAATTAGAACATGCACATATAGAGAAAACATGTGTTTAAGGATTTAAATATGCAAAAACAACATAGAGTAAGTCAAGGTTAAATTGAGATTCTAGATATATGGATTTTTGATTTTACCAATCCTTCATTCTTGTTTATACTCTCAAGAGCCACCACTTTCACTTTAATTTCCTCTACCACTTTCTTCACATCATTTTTCTTTTTATTAAATAAAATCTTATTGAGGTATAATGTACGTACCATAAATTTACCCATATAAGTATGTGATTTCAGTGAATTCTAGTAAATTTGCAGAGTTGTGCAATCATCAAAATGATCCAGTTTGAAAACATTTCCATCACCTGGAAGATATTCTTTCTGCTCATTTGCAGGCAATCCTGATTCTCACTGACCACCTCCCCAGGCAATCACTAATCTACTTTCTGGTCCTATAATCAGGCCTTTCATATAAATGGAATCTCGTACAGTATGTGATCTTTTGAGTGAAGATTCTATTAGGATAGTATTTTGAAATTCATTTATGCTTTTGACAAGGATAGAATTTTGAGATGTTGTAAATTACATTGTAGCAGGTCTGAGAGTAGAAGAAAGATACAAGAGAGGTTAATCTGTTAACCACTGCAGAGAAAAACCAACAAAACACTGTTAGTATTGCGGGATATATGTGGAAATGTTGAATTAACTTCCAGGTGGCTATTTCCACATTTCTCTAAAAAGAACAGTGAGGTGCCACCGACCACTTGCTCACCTATGCACTTTCTAGACTGTGTCCACAACCAATGGACTCTGCACCTATTCCAAAACTTGCCCAGCTTCACTTTCTCCAACCACTTTTATTAATAGTCAATATAAATATTTTCACAATAACTTATATCCCTCCTCCCTTTGTTCATGTATAAAAAAAATTCCATCAACTTCAGGGTAGAAGATGCGCTGCCTTCTCCACGCAGGCCTGATGCTGGTAGGTTAGACTTCATTCCACAGAACCTGGCCCCTTTTTGGCTGGCATTTGGTTCAACAAATCCTTTATCTCAGAAAAGCTTTAAGCCATGAAATATTTGTTTATCCTCGGTGGCTTAAAACAACACATATTTAGTCTCTTACAGTCCTGAAGGCTAGAAGCCTAAAATCCAGGAGATGAAAGAGACATGCTCTCTCTGAAAGTTCTGGTGAAAGATCCTCCCTTGCCTCTTCCTAGCTTCTAATGGTTGCCAGAACTCTCTAATGTTCAGTGGTTTGTAGAACCACACTCCAATCTCTGCCTCTCTTGTCCCATGGCATTCTTCCTGTTTGCTTCTGTGTCTCCTCTGTTTTCTGTTAGTATAAAGATACCAGTCATTGGATGAGAACTCACCTTAACCTAGCATGACCTCATTTAATGAATAATATCTGCAAAAACCCTGTTTCCAAATGAGGTCACATTTTAAGTTTCCAAATGGACAAGGATTTTGGAGGGAGATAAATGTAAACTGTTTCTGGAAAGGGACTAGGCCAAGATGGGTCTGTCCTGACAGAGTCTAGGATATGTGGGTCCCTGACTTCATGTAGGAAAGATTTCAAGAGATGAGTCCAGGTGATTTGGAGAGTACATTTATTAAAACCTGGGACAGTGAAACTAATGAGGAGTTTGGGATAGAAGAAGCAAGACTTCAGCAATAAGACTGAGCCAGGGTAGGGCTGCTTAGACTCAAGAAAAAGGTTACAGTGATAAAAGGAGTGAGCCACAGTGGGGCTGCTTTGACTCGGCAACAATATTTCAGTGGTCAGAAGGAGCACCCTTGGAGACAGGATTAGAGGTTAGCCCTAGATAAACTGCTGCTGCCCACTGCTCCCTTGGTTCCAAGTGTCCTCAGAACCCTTAGAGCTTAGGAAAAAGAAGGAAAAGTACACATTGAAAGAAGGTTGGGGGATGAAGGGTGGGTTGCAGGCGTGCTCAAGGGAGACTATGCTTTGGTGTCCTTTGTCCTGAGGTTTTTATCTGTTTTCTGCAGTTGAGAATTTTAGAGGAAATCTCAATCAGAATATTCACCAAATTTTCAGGTGTGTCTTTTGATATGCTAATGCAGAGAAATGAGCATATAATGGGGTTTGGGGTCATTTTATTGTCAGCTTCATCTCTACCTTGTATTTGTCTGGCTCTAATTGTTTTTCTTATTTATTCTATGACATCAGTTCTTGTGTTTGTCTGGCACTAATGTCCCTAATTGGGTCTCTGTTTTCTACCTCCCTGATTAGGGTGATTTAAGCTTCTCACTCTGTCATTGTGGAGGAGAGATGTAAACCATCTATTCCTAAGTGTCTTTGGTTAGGGAAGATAAGATCTTATAATGTATTAACTGGCATCTAAGGCTCAGCCATTTTTTTAACAGTTTGCTTCAGTTTCCCCATTCCAAATGCCAGGGAATTTTCCAAACTTTTTTCTACCCTGCCTCACAGCCAGTATATACATTTTTTTTTTTTATCCATTCACCAGTTAATGGGCATGTGGGTATTTCTAGCTTTGGACTATCATTAATAATGCTGCTATGAATAGTTGTAAAAATGTGGTTATGTAGATATATTATTTTCATTTCTCTTAAGCAGATATCTAGTGGTGGGATTGTTGGGTAGTGTGAGAAATTTACATTTAATTTTAAAATTTTAAGGTGTATAAAGAGCCTCTAATGAATAGATATTTTATATGCTAATTCTCCAAGTTCATTATCTCATTTAATTCCCATGGAAACTCCATGCAATAGACTGTTGATTAATAAAGGGTCTCCGCTAAGTTCTTTTGTTGTATTCCAGCAAAAGAAAAAGAGATAACCAATTGAGAACTTCTTTACCCCTAGGATCACACCAGGCAGCCTGAAAAGTGAAACTTAGCAGACTATAATGTACTATAATAAGTCAAAAACAAATTGAAATATTATAGTCTACAGATGAGAATGAGAGATACTCCATTTTAGAGAGGAGAAATTGTATAGATGCTGGAAATAAGAGGGATACTGGGCTATGGGGAGGCATCTGAGAGAGAAAAGATTAGGCAACTTTCACAGGTATGGTCAAATTGGGATAGAGACTTTTATATAACACATTGATGAGAAGAAGGCAGAAAAGTCACCACTGACACAAGCAAAATGAATGTTTTCTATTCTCTTTAAAAAACCCAGAGTCCAGAAGTTTATGCTCGCTTCATTTTCCAGTGACTTCTCATGAATAGCTAGCTGCTCAATAAGAAGTACTGGAGATTCTTATTATAATTGTCTAAACTTCCTGGAAACCAATAGAAAAATTAGTATTTTTAAAGGTAACTTGACTGTGTACTGCCTGGGCTATAAGATAGAGTCCAGGTACTTACTCACAATACCCTTTGTTCTCACTCTGTCATTGTGGAGGAGAGATGTAAACCACCTATTCCTAAGTGTCTTTGGTTAGGGAAGATAAGATCTTATAATGTGTGTGCTCTTACTATGTAAAATAATCAGTCATATCATATCATGGCCTTTTATTCTGAAGTTCTAAGATTTCCAGTGTCTTGCATTACCCACCTACAATTCCAGCATCCTAATTTCTTGTCTACTTACTATGCCCCAGTGCATGGATTCATGCACATTGAAAGGAAATTAATTAGAAGGTGGCTGGCATGGTAGGACTGAGTGAAAGGGGCCAGACACACCCTGGAGCCAACCTCCCAGGGTCCCTCTCCTGCTGGCTGAACTTGAGGCAGTTCCATGGCTAGAAGATCATCTGTGGAGTGAATGGGACCCTCCAGCAAGTAGAATCCTGGCAGCCTGACCTGCAGGGATCAGGCCAAAACTGGCTCTCTAACATTCCCCAAGGGATCCTAGATTGTGAGAGGGCAGTTCTCAGATAACACACCCCAGAATCAGGCTTTCTCCTCTCTGGTTCCAGGTGTGTCATCTGAGAACCGCCACTGCCAAATCACAGCAGGTCAACAGCTCCTATGTTGAGTATCTGCCCCCTGGCGGTCAGTGTGCATCAAACCTACAGGCCAGTTATACAGTTGGAAAGTCAGACAGTTGCATAGCCTTTTATATATATACTAGGGGCCTGCTGCACGAAATTTATGCACTGGGGGTGGAGGGTCCTTCAGCCCAACATGCCTCTTCTCACATACTGGGAGTCCTCAGGAGATATCCTTCTCAAGGCTTAGGCCTGCCCCTCCACCTAGCTGCAGTCTGGCCTCCCTTTGTGTGTGGTGATGGGGCTGATCAGGGGAAGGCACAAGCCCCATCACCCCGCTGCTGCAGCTACTGCCACCAAGGTGGTTTCATCAATATGGACTCCTGTCCCTTCACCAGGAAAAAATGACAGCTTTCTTTAGGCATTTTCAAGATGTATTTTTCATAGTATATGACATTTCTTTCTTTCTTTCTTTTTTATCCTTACCTGAGGATATATTTCCATTGATTTTTTAGAGAATGTGGGAGAGAAAGGAAAAAACAGAGAGAAACATCAAAGTGAGAAAAACACTTTGATTGGTTGCCTCCTGTATGAGCCGTGACCTGGGCCCCTGCTAAGGAAGAGCCTGTAACCTAGGTACATGCCCTTGAACAGAATTGAACCCAGACCTTGTGATCGGCAGGCCAAGGCATTATCCACTGAGCCAAACCTGCTAGGGCAGAATATGAAATTTCTTAGCCCTCCAGCAGCAGACCTTTGTTTTTTTCTCCACAAGTGTGGTGGAAGAACCCTAGATCACCTTTTTGGATTTTTATACCCAAGTTACTAAGAATATTACCACTGGCCTACAGGGAGCTTAGCCAAAGAGCAGTCAGAAAAGGTGTTTCCTCTGCAGTTCACACCAATTGCCAATAGCCTCTACTCCCCAGCTCTGACCCTGCCCAGGTCTGCCCAAGCAAAAAGTCTCTGGCCATACTTTCGGTCTGGGCAGTGGACCCCCAGCTCCCTCTGATCACCACTCCACTCCTGCTCTGGCCTGCCAAGGACAAAAGCTTCTAGCCTGGGCAGTGGACCCCCAGCTCACTCTGATTGCCAGCTCCACCCCTGCCCAGGCCGAAAGCCTCTGGACAAGGCTTTCGGCCTGGGCATGGAACCCCTAGCTCTCTCTGATCACTGGCTCTGCCAGTGCCCAGGCAAAAGCCTCTGGGAAGGGGACCCCCAGCTCCCTCCAATCACCAGCTCTGCCCCTGTCCCCTCAGCTCTGATTGTAGGCTTGGCCCTGCCCAGGATCTCCCTAGCTCAAGCCCTTCATAGGCTGCTCAGAGCCCAAGTAGACCCTACCTCAAAAGTGACCTTGGTGTCAGGATGTTCCCAGGACCCAGGCACTGGGTGCCTATGTATGCAAATTAACTGCCATATTTGATGGATTAATTTGCATACTCATTCTGATTGGCTGGTGGGCATGGCTTGTGAATGTAATGGAGGGATGGTCAATTTGCATATTACTCTTTTATTAGATAGGTTAGATACTATCTTCATGCTAAAAAGTATCAGTAGGAGATATTAATAAATAAGAAATTAAGTTTATACATTTAAACCACAAACTCACTATAATTCAGGTTTCTATTTTACTAACAAAGTATTTTATTTAATTTACAAGTTTAGGGTGCTAAGTAAGGTGATTAAAATTACAATTTGCATGTTCACATCAGTTTTCTTTCTTTTATGAATGGACCAGAGATCAGCAACAAAATATACTTAGAAAAATATTCCAAAATTACAATAATTCTAATAATACCCTCTTTCCCAAATAGTCACAGCTAACATCACAAGACTAACTTTCATTAATCTGGTAGAAAAAATTAAGTGACATTTTACTTTAAAATCCCATTTTGAAGTTAACTAGTGTCAAAAAAAAAAAATCATGCCTGGCACTGCCTGTTTATTCCAATATTACAAACCTATAAATTCTTCTTTTCCAGGTTAGCTTCAGAAAAACCTGTGTGTCTTTTTATCATATACCCTGACCTGTGTTAGTTTCTGAGCTCTAATACTCTCACCCTTACTTCTTGCCCTTTCTTCCTATAACAAAATATTCCAAAACCCTAGGAATATTTTATTGTAACTTGGCACTTGTATTTGACTGAGGCTCCTTTCTCCTCCCAATTTATGAATTGGTTTTATCTAATAAAACCACTTTTCTCAGTCTCTCTACTTATGGATGATTTTTACATGAATATCATTTATACTATTCCACAAAAGTCTCCAAGTAATCTTATATTTTCCTTAAACCAATACTACCTGCTAACTGCTAGTGAAAGTAATACCAAAATAGAACTAAACATAGTCGGTTTCTTATTCCAAGTCAATTAACACTCAATTATGAACAAATACTAGTATAGAGACTAAAATGGAATCATTATATTCTGGAAAATTTATGTCTAAAAGAACTACATGAGCCTGGGCTGCATGTGTGGCTCAGTAATTAAGAATCAACCTACGAACCAGGAAGTCACAGTTCGGTTCCCAGTCAGGGCACATGCCCAGGTTGGAATCTACATCCCTACTGGGATTTAGGAGGCAGCCAATCAATGATTCTCTCTCATTATTGATGACTCTATCTCTCTTGCCTTCTTCCTTCCTCTTTGAAATCAATATATATATATATATATATATATATATATATATATGAATGAAATCAATATATATATATTAGAGGCCCGAATTCATGCATGGGTGGGATCCAGCCTGCGCACCTCAATTGGAGTGAGGGGTGCAATAGGGGATGGGGCCAGCCATGGGAGTGGCCACTGATGTTGGTCAGCTGGCCCTGGCCCCGCTCAAACTCCTGGTTGAACTCCCAGTTGGGGGGTCAATTTGCATGTTAGCCTTTTATTACATAAGATACATTTTAAAATAACTCCATGAATCAAAATAATCATTATTTTCATTGGTTATAAAAACCAAATAGAATACTGATGATGAAAAGAGTTTTTAGGGGTAAAATAAGCAGGTTTAGGGAGTTTTAGTTATTAAGGGGTCCATGGGGGAGAACTGAAGGGCTGCAAAGCTGGGGAGCTGGGAGCTGCCAAAAAGTATATATTTACAGATAAAGGGAGAGGAAAAAGTATACATTCACAGATTAAAAGGGAAAGACACAGGGAGTAGAAAAACAAAAGAGAGAAAATGAAAGGGACCCCAGGTGGGGTTTGAGCTCTAAAGCTACTATAGTGGCCAATCAGAGAGGTTATCAAAACACAAAGAATTACAACTTTTGTAAACCTTAGGTAAGAGGGACATAGTGAGTCTCTCTCCTCATCCCTATGTGGGAACCTGTGCTTGTTTCCCAATAAATTTCTACCTTTTCTTATAACAGCTTTTGTCTCTGACTTCATTCTTCGAATACGCCTGGACATGGAACCAGGAAATCACCTTTGCATCCTGCCCAGAGGAAAACAATGTGTTTCACTGTAATTTTCATGTTTCAGTGGTATAGTATATTCATCAGGCAAAAAATTCTACTGAATGAAGTTAATGAGATTTGATTCCACTTAAATACATTCTGGAAAATTACATAGTAGAGCTATAGAACACAAATTCTAACCAAAATGTCACATTTGTACAAAAGGAATAATCTAAGAACAAGGTCAATCTTGCCTTTTTCTAGAACCTCCAACGCTGAGCTTCAAGTTAATTAAAGTCCTTTACGGATGAATCAGCTTTAATAGCAATTTTAACTTACTCTTAGATAAGGCAGAGATAAATGCTAATACTCTGTCATTCATAACTCAATAAAAAAATAAACTTGGCATATTTTACTATTTTGTATCATAATGATTAAAACTAAATAAAAAGTTTCTTTTTTTAAATGAAGACGTAAACCTCCATAATAGGTTATTTTTGAAAGTTCGCTTAAAGGAAAATGTATAATTTTTCTACTCCATTTTTAGGCATGCGAAGTTCATTCTGTGTCCTTGCAATGCAGCCACTTCAGTCATCTGGGAATTTATTTTATCGTCTCAATTACAAGATTTAAAGTCATAGTCTTGGAATTTTTGTGTCTTTTAATTGAATATTTCACCCTTAAACATAATTTCCTCCCATTATGCTTACCACCTACTTAGGAGTTAGCCTTGCTTTGCTATAAATTTCCACCCAACAAAGGGCAATAGGAGATCAAGGGGGAATTTGAAAGAAACATGCACTGCGCTCTGGACCACATCAACTCTGAGGAAAGAGAAAGAAGATAAGAAACCAGAACAAGAAGCTGCAAAGGGTGAAAAGCACACTACAAAATCTACTATTCTGAAATGGGGGAGGAATAGACAGACATGTCCGGAGTCTTATCACTGAGCAGACAGTGAAAACAGCTGATGGTCACACTGGGAGTGTTTGTTGGCAAGTTAAGAGAGTTATCCTCCAGGAGAAGGTGGAGGATTGCTGGACAGGGCTTCCCTGACCAGGCAGCCCCACTACCATGGGGTTTTTGCCTCCCAGAGCCACCAGTTCGAACACAAGACCACATCATCTTTCAAGGAGAGGTGGATGTCTACAGCGGTCTGAAAAGCTAGCTGCAGCACTCATACAGGAGCCAAGGGATCCAGAACACCACTCTCCAATCGACTCAAACACTCAGACTCAGAGGAGCTCCACACACCACACAGAAAGGTCAGATTTCACCTGGGATAAGTGCCTTGTGTGTTGTACCTGGTCGTGTAGTAGTTTGTGTCTTTAAATCAACAGAGGAGAGAGAACTACATAACCAGACACCCAGAGATGGAAGACCATGGGCAGATGAAGAAACAGCCCACATATGAAAGAAAAGCAGGTGTCACCAGAAAAGGAAGTAAACAAAATAGAAGCATAAATAAACCTGCCAGAGAAATGGTCATAAGGTGGCTGAAAAGAATGGAAGACAAAATCAACAGTAAGAATAAGAGCCAAGTGGAAATGAAGAAGAGACAAGAGGAAATGAAGAATAATCAAGAAGAAATGAAAAATGACATCACTGCTGTAAAGAACTCAATAGAAAGCATCAAAAGTAGACTAGAAGAAGCAGAGGACCACATCAGTGAGCTAGAAGACACAGTAAGAAAAAATACCCATGTATTCTAGAAAAAAAAATTTTCTAGCAGCTTCTAGAAAAAAAAAATTAAAAAGCAAGAGGAGAGTCAGAAAACTTTGGGATAACACGAAACAAAAAACATCCACATAATTGGGGTTCCAGAAAGAGTGAAAACTGTGCAAGGAATAGAAAACCTGTTTGAAGAAATAATGACAGAAAACTTCCCCAATATAGCAAAGAAAAAAACCCACACAAATCCAAGAGTCCAAAGTAAAATGATCCCCAAAAACCAACACCAATGCACATTATAATTAAATTGACAAACACCAAAAACAAAGTAAGAATCTTAAAAGTGGCCAGAGAGAAACAGAAAGTTACCTACAAAGGAACCCCCATAAGACTAGCAACTGATTTCTCAACAGAAACTCATCAGGCAAGAAGCGAATGGAATGAAATATACAGTCATGCAAAGGAAGGATATGAATCCAAGAATACTGTATCCAGCAAGGCTTTCAATCAAAATTGAAGGTGAAATCAGGAGTTTGTCAGACAAAATAAGGACTAAGGGAATTTATTACCAGCAAACCAGCAATGCAAGAAATGTTAAAGGGTCTGCTGTAAAAAAAAGAAATAGGAAGCAAAGAAGGAACACAGGGATAAAGAATGAAATTGGCGACAGATAAGTACCTATCAATAATAACGTTAAATATAAATGGATTAAATGCTCCAGTCAAAAGACAGGGTAACCAATTGGATAAGAAAACATGATCCATATATCTTCTGTCTACAAGAAACCCACCTCAGAAAAAGAGATGCACACAGATTGAAGGTGAAGGGATGGAAGATGGTGTTTCAGGCAAATGGAAATAAAAAAAAAAGCTGAGCTTGCAATACTTATATCTTACAAATTAGATTTCAAAATTAAGGACATAAAAAGAGATAAAGAAAGGCACTTCTTAATACTAATGGGAACAATCCAACAAGAAGAAATAACTCTGGTAAACATATATGCATCCAATATAGAAGCACCTAAATACATAAAAAAAACTCCTGTATGATATTAAGAGAGAGATTGACAGCAATACAATCATAGTACGAGACTTTAATGCCCCTCTGTCATCACTGGACAATTCCACTAAACAAAAAATCAGGAAAGAAACATCAATCCTAAATGACTCACTAGACCAGATGGAATTAATTGACATCTTCAGAACATTTCACCCCAAAGCCACAGAATATGCATTCTTCTCCAGTGCACATGGGTCATTTTCAAAGATATACCAGATGTTGGGTCATAGGAAAAGTCTCTTCAAATTCAAGAAGATAGAAATCATATCAAGCATTTTCTCAGACCACAGTGGCATAAAACTGGAAATCAACTACAATAAAAACAATATAAAAAATCAAACACATGGAGACTAAACAGCATGCTATTAAACAACAACTGGGTAGCCAGAGAGATCAAGGAAGAAATAAAAATCATCATGGCAACAAATGACAATGACAACACAAAAATACAAAATTTATGGGACAGCAGTCTTGAGAGGGAAGTTTATAGCTCTACAAGCCCACTGCAAAGAACAGGAAACAATGGTAATAAATTACCTCACCATAACTCAAACAGCTTGAAAGAGAGCAACAAGAAAAGACCACTGTAAGCAGAAAGAAGGAAATAGTAAAGGTCAGAGCAGAGATAAACAACATGGAAAGCAGAGAAGCAATTCAAAATATCAAGAAAACCAAGAGCTGGTTCTTTGAAAGGATAAACAAGATTGATAGGCCTCTAGCCAGCCTCATCAAGAAGCAAAGAGAGAAGACCCAAATAAACAAAATCAGAAATGAAAGAGGAGAAATAACAACAGACCCTGTGGAAATACAAAGGATTGTTAAAAAATATTATGAACAACTCTATTCCACCATTTGGACAACCTGCAGAAAATGGACATATTCCTTGAAAAATATAACTTTCCAAAACTCAATCAAGAAGAATCTAAACATCTCAATAGTCAAATAATTATGGAGGATATTGAAGCAGTCACCAAAAAGCTTCCAGCAAACAAAAGCCTGGGACCAGATGGCTACACATGAACGTTTTACCAAACATTCAAGGAAGAATGAAAACCTATCCTCCTCAGACTACTCAAAAATATTCAAGAAGAAGGAACACTTCCAAACACCTTCTATGAAGCCAGCGTCACCCTAATGCCAAAACCAAATAAAGACAACATAATGAAAGAGAATTACAGGCCAATATCTCTCAGGAACGTAGATGCCAAAATCCTCAACAAAATTCTAGCAAATCAGATCCAGCAGCACAACAGAAAGATTATACACCATGAACAAGTAGGATTTATCCCAGGAATGCAAGGATGGTACAATATCTGCATATCAATAAATGTGATATATCACATAAAGAAATTTAGAGATAAAAATCACATAGTCATATCAATTAGATGCAGAAAAAGCTTTTAACTACATCCAATACCCTTTCTTGATAAAAACTCTGAGTAAGGTGGGAATAAAAGGATCATACCTTAATATCATAAAAGCCATATATGATAAACCCATCATAGGAGCCATATATGATAAACCCACAGCTAACATCAAACTCAATGGGCAAAAACTAAAACCATTTCCCCCTAAGAACAGAAACAAGACAGGGATACCCACTCTCACCACTCCTGTTTGACATAGTACTGGAAGTATTAGTCATTGCAATTAGACAAGAAGAAGAAATAAAAGGCATCCAAATTGGAAAAGAATAAGTAAAGCTGTCTTTATTTGCAGATGACATGATACTGTACATAAAAAAACCCGAAGGACTCCATCCAAAAACTAATAGACTTAAATGAATTCGACAATGTAGCAGGATACAAAATTAATGCCAAGAAATCTATGGCATTTCTATATACTAATAGTGAAATTACAGAAAGAGAGACTAAAAAAGCAATCCCATTTACTATCGCACCAAAAAAATTAACATACTTAGGAATAAACCTACCTAAGGAGGTAAAAAACCTATACATAAACAACTATAGGACACTGTAAAAAGAGATAGAGGAAGACGTACACAGATGGAAGAGCATACCATGCTCATGGATTGGGAGAATCAACATCATTAAAATGTCCATACTACCCAAACCAATCTATAGATTCAATGCACTACCCATTAAAATACAAAAAACATATTTCACACACCTAGAAATAACTCTTGAAAGAATCATCTGGAACAAAAAAAGACCGTGAATAGCTACAGCAATCCTCAGAAAGAAGAATAAAGTAGGTTGGGACCTCAATACCAGATTACAAGCTATATTACAAAGCAACAGTTCTCAAAACAGCCTGGTACTGGCACAAGAACAGACATATAGACCAATGGAATAGAATAGAGAATCCAGATATCCACCCAAACCACTATGCTCAATTAATATTTGACAAAAGAGGCATGAACATACAATGGAGTCAAGACAGCCTCTTCAATAAGTGGTGTTGGGAAAATTGGACAGATATATGCAAAAAAAATGAAACTAGACTCCAAATTACACCATATACAAAAATAAACTCCAAATGGATACAGGACTTAAACATAAGAAGGGAAACCATAAAAATACTAGAGGAATCCACAGGCAGCACGATCTCAGAACTTCTTCACTGATACTGCTTCAAAGGCAGTGGAAGCTAAAGAAAAAATAAACAAATGGGACTACATCAAAATAAAAAGCTTTTGCAAAGCAAAAGAAACCATCAACAAAATAACAAGAAAACCCACTGTATGGGAGAACATATTTGCAAATGTTAGCACTGATAAAGGTTTAATCTCCAACATCTACAGTCAATTTATACAATATAATAAAAGGAAGATAAATGATCCAATAAAAAAATGGGCAACGGACCTAAATAGAACATTTTCAAAAGACGACAGAAGGAAGGCCAAGAGACACATGAAAACATGATCAAAGCCACTAATTATCTGAGAGATGCAAATCAAAAGGACAATGGGATATCATCTTACACCTGTCAGAATGGCAATCATCAACAAATCAACAAATGACAAGTGTTGGCGAGGATGAGTAGAAAATGGAACTCTTGTGCACTGTTGGTGAGAATGTACACTGGTAAAGCCACTGTGGAAAATAGTATGGAGTTTCCTCAAAAAACTAAAAATGGAACTGCCATTTTATCCAGCAACCCCACTCTTAGAAATATATCCTAAGAAATTAGAAACACCATTCAGAATGGATTTATGCATCCCTATGTTCATAGCAGCACAATTTACAATAGCTACAATTTGGAAACAGCTAGGTGCCCGTCAGCAGATGAGTGGATCAGAAAGCTATGGTATATCAACATAATGGAATTCTATGCTGCCATAAAAAAGAAGGAATTCTTACTATTTGCAGCAACCTAGATGGAACTGGAGAGCCTTATGCTTAGTGAAATAAGCCAGGCAATGAAGGAGAAACACCACATGATCTCACTCATTTGTGGATAATAAAGAACATTATAAACTGATGAACAAAAGGATAGATACAGAGGAGTAAAGCATCAAAAGAACTGTCAAATTACAGCAGAAAGGTTAAGGATATGTGGGGTAGATAAGAGATCAACCAAATGACTTGTATACATGCATATAAGCATAACCAATGAATACAAGACACTGGTGGGGGTTAGCATATGCCTGGGAAGGGGGGGGCGATGGGAAGATATTTATACATGTAACACATTAATAAAAAAAGGGCAATAGGAATAAGACACAGGCAACCTAGCATCCTTATTGTTGAGTAGTTTACCTCTTATTTTTATAGAACTAATTTTTCTTTTATTCTGCTACATCATTTTTTTAGTTGTTGGATGCTGACCTTGTGCTGGTTGTCTGGGTTGGACTCTTCTCTGTCCCTTCTACATGAGCCCTGTTCCATAAGATTGGTTTATGTCACTGAAAACTCACTCACATGTTCTATTCACAATCGCCTGATTTCCTAGTACTTATAAATCTGGATTTATAAAATAATAAACATAAAATATCTTTTCAGCACTTTAAGGGCAAGAATTTTTGTGTATTATAGTCTCTACTTTATCTTCAGTATTTGGAAAAGTGAAGCATATGAAACATATGAACCTCTGTTTATAAGTATTTGTTTAATACTGTATTAATCCTTTTTCTAAATTACTGCCTACACTTAAATACATTTTTGCAAAACAAGACATGTGCACGATTACTTACTAATATCTAATTTTTGTGTTATTTACACTTGGTCTGCATCTACCTACTAACCCTATTACCTTTTATGGACATAGGAGAAAATTATTTTCTAAATATTAGTTTAAATATTAGTTTAAAAAGCATGAAAGATGTCAAAATTCTAAAACTTTTAACTTAAAACATATTACTAAAGAAAATAAATTACATAAAAGCAAATTTTGGCTAAGACTCAAAATATGTACATGTAGCAAGTAGTATGGAAGCATTTCATATTGATTCATATTTTATCAGATGGAGTACATTGGGAGATTAATTGAAAAATAAGAATAGTTCAATATAATGTAATAGAAACTGAAACAGTTGTGAAGTGTTTTTATCTAAAAACAAAATCGTGGCTTCTCTGTGAATGTTAATTATCTATCTTCTCTATATCATTTGTGATATTAAGGATATTGTGTTTTCAAAGAGAAGGGGACACTGTATTTCAGAAAAGAGCTAAAAAGAAGTCTATGGTAATTAACTCTATATATTAAATACCATAAATTCTTACAGTGATTTGGAAGCTTTAATAAACACCAGCTTAGCTTAAGTAACATTTTCTTGGCTCTGAGTAATAAGCCCCTTACTTTATGTACCGAGGGAATTTTTATAACTCTTCTCTTCAATGCCTATGACTTTACCTCTATCATAATTATTCCATATCTGAGAAAGTACACAAAACAAAGCAAACTAACAAAAATGTTTATCAGGGCAATTCAAACCTATCCGCCCTCCCCAGTTACTTCAGAAACCTCAAGAATATACGTATTCTTAAGATCCAGTGGTCTACTTTCTCTTATCATTTAATGTCTCCCAATTCGGCAAATATTTTCAAATTGTCCTTACTCATCTCTCATT
Organism: Lasiurus borealis; assembly: GCA_004026805.1. Lineage (NCBI taxonomy): Eukaryota > Metazoa > Chordata > Mammalia > Chiroptera > Vespertilionidae > Lasiurus > Lasiurus borealis. The sequence continues at coordinate 48,144 of PVJN01003117.1, read as the reverse complement.
TACCATTTCTCTCTTTCTTAACCTCTAACAATCACCACTTAAAACAAACAAACAAAAACAAAAACAAACAAACAAACAAACAAACAAACACTTCAGTGTTAAAAAGAACAGGTATTGTCAAGATTTATACTAATGGTTTTGAATGGCTTATCCACATACTAACTCATTTGGTTTTCATGAGATCTATGTATAATTTCTATCTAGGAAGAAAACAAACACAAAACATCAAAAAGTAAAAAAAGGAAGTGATATTTTTCCAGATCATTAATTTAATAACTGAAACTAGATTTGAAACCACTAGTATTTAGATTTTTTATTTCTTCATGTATCCCCAATGCTTAGCACAGTGCCCAGTGTACAAGAAGAGCTTAAATACATAGCTTGGTAAATAATTAAATAGATGTATAGTTGAGTAAATATTTCTGAAGTTGTTACTTTTCCAGGAAAAGATGCTCCAAGTCTTTGTATTACATACATTTGTAGAAATTCATAAATGGCCAATTCATAGTGGCCAATTTGGTTAGTGACATAATGGAACTCTAAGAGGAAGTTAGTAAGTAGAAATTCTCAAAAACAATTTCAAGTAAAATGATTTTGCCATTTTTGCCACTATTCAACTATTGACTATAATGACTGATACTTAATGCTACCATTCTCCAGCTTCACTGTACTCATGAAAAACCCGTTTTTTCTGATGAAATATATGCTTGTAACAATTCTGCTTTGTTTAATCTCACTTAAACTAGTTGTACTTATAATTATAATTTTTAGAAATACTATTTAAGCTAATGGAGGAGTAAAACAACAAAAGAATATAATTATTTGAAACTATGTGAGTTTTATACATCTGATTAGTTCTGTATTTATTTTATAAATAAGTATATACAAATCATAACTACTAAATCTAAATAGAACAAATTATAAAATACTAGAAATATAGCTGCGTTTCTATTGGCATTTTAGCCACCTGTGTCCTAAAACAGGAAACAGTTATAGGTCACTTCCTTTAAGGCTAAACTCCTTCCTAAATTCTCCCTGTATTTTTATTCACTCATTATAGCCCTCAGGTAGTGTTTATTTAATATTTTGAACAGAGTTTCTAATTTTTTGTTGTTGTCCAAAATGATCATGACATTTTAAGTGCTAGGATTATACATGATCATTTTAGACAACAATACAGTTAGAGTTTATATTAAGCAACAAATGATCATTGATTTCTTCACAACCAATAAAGAACATTTACTTTAAAAATAATATCCTGGCTCAATATTAGTGACCTAAGAAATGTTGACAATGACAAAATAGTAGGTATAGAATTTCATTTGGGCATATTTCTATTAAAATCATGTGTATACTTATAAGTCTGACTTTTCTATGTTTATTATTCATTCAGAATTCCTACATATATTAGTCTAAATTTTATTTTCTTGTGATAACAAAAGTTATTTATTCATAGTCATTAAAGTTAAGTATATAGTTCACATTGAACTATACATTTTATTGAAAGCAATTAATCTATGTTAGATGTGCATCTACATTTGTTTTGAGAATCCTAACTTGTTAAAATAATGTTTTAGTAGAATACATATCAAACGGTAAAAAGAATGTACATTTTCATTTCAAGACTTTATTGCGAAAGAACTTAATATAAAATTCTCTCATTTGCTGTATGTTACATTATTTTTTAATAAAAAGGCCTGTAAGATTTGTTCTTGATACTGATTCTAAATAGTGTGCACATTTTCATAGTCCTTTATATTTTACTGTAGCTCCCAAATATATAATCTTTGCCAAATACTAAGCTCAGTTCAACATCTCTCAGTGGTAATACTAAACTCTTTTTCTCTAACCTAATTCTTTGAACTGTATCAGGATATCTTTCTGGACCTGCTTTTCTGCACTTGTTGGTAATTTCCAAACATTCAAATGTCAGGTGGTTGAGTTTATTAGCTGGAAGAGCTTTTCGTCTTACCTGGATAGCATTTTGCCTATTAATAGGTGTGGTTTTTGTTTGTCTGTTTGTCTGTTTGTTTTTATGGGCAGGATAATGATATTCATGGGAAACTGGGGGCCAGAGAATTAAGCCAAACATAGCAGCAAATCTGCATCACAATGCACTGCCCATTTTTTATTACAGAGAAAGAGACAATTTCTAAGGCTTTAACTGTGTACTCCATGTATAAATTCGTTTGGGATCTGATTACTTAGAAAGATATCTCACAAATATATTAATCAAGTAATAGGATGCACAATTTGTAACTTGCCCTTTTTATTCCTTATTAACTCCCAGCTTTTTTTATGTTTTTTTTTTAATTCTTTTCATTTTAAAAGTTACATGAAAGAAATAGACAGGTACAAAATTACAACTTTTACAGGGACATGTGGTTCTGTGCTGACATAAAAGAGATAAAATAGTGACTTTAGGAAGAGGTAATATGAAAGAAAAGAGAAAGCCTTTCAATTATATTCTGACCTGCTACAAGCTCAGGTGAATAATCTAACGATAATTCTGTGTATTATTTTGAAATCCACAAACCAGTTTCAGAACCACTGCCATAAATACTATGGATACTAGAGTATTTGGGTGGCTGTGGACATATACCAAACCAGCAAAGTCTCAAGATTATTTTTCATATAAAATACTTGTCAGTCAGTCAACATATATTTATTGATTTCCAGGCAATTAGTTGTAACCAGAAATCCAGTGGTGGAAAAACAGATATGATCCCAGGACATATAAGGCTTATAGTCATGTGTAATAAGTAGAGAGTAATTAAATAATGCCAAATTTTAAACTATGCTAAGTCCTAAGATGGAAATGCACAGGGAACTAGGCTTAATAAAAGTTGCTTTGAGGAAGAAAAATTGAACTGTGAACTTTAAGGTCAGGTAAGAATTAACCAGGAGAAAGGGGCAAAAGTAGCCAACCATGCAGAGGAAATAGCAGTTTTATAAGGACTTGAAGCAACACTAGTCACAGCACCTTTGAGAAACTGCTAAGATTATTGTAACTAAAAATGAAGGGAACACATGAAGAATAAACTCAAATTGGACTTTGAAACCATATTAAGGTTTATAACTTTATCAAATGAGCCCTAAGAAAGTATTGAGGAGTTAAGAGCAATGCATTGCCATGATTACATGTGCAGTTTTGATGTGATCTCTGTGAGTGTGGTAACCACACTGCATGAGGCATATAGATATGGGGACACCAACAGGAGACTATTAGCTATAGAATGTAACCTGCCTTTGTGATATATTGGATTAGTATAGTGGAACTATAAGTGGAAAAAAGTTGTTTATCTGTGAGATATTTAGTAAATTAAATACCATGGACTTGAAGACAGACTACATGTTCTTTAAGCAGACCAATGCTGAGATGATCAGGTTTCTAAGGTGAACTACAGTTGGTTAAGGATACTTTCACTGAGATGGGACACACATTCTCGATTTTCCTTATTCATGCATAGAGTTTTGGCTACAGTGAATGTGAGGTAGTGTTGAAATATTCTAGAGATAATGTATGGCTATACAGGTATGGAATTAAAAAGAGAAATCTGGAGTAGAGATATAAATGTAAGACTCATCAGAGTATAGGTGGTAATTCAAGTCATGAATATGAATGAAATCTACTTCAATATTCTGTCTCAGATTTAAAAACAAGCTAGTCCTTAAAAGGAATTTAAAGAAAAAAACAAAGAAGGTAAACACACACACACAAACACACACACACACACACACACACACACACACACACACACAGTAAAGGGGAACAACGCTCTTAATATCCTATATAATAAAAGCCTAATATGCTAAGTATCCTGTCAACTGGCCATTCAACCAATCAAAGTATAATATGCTAATGATATGCTAAGACCCCTCAACCACTCGCTGTGATGTGCACTTTCCACTAGGGGGCAATCGACTGGTCAATCAGTCACTATGGCATGCACTGACCATCAGGGGGCAGATGCTCCGACTGGCAGTTTAGCTTACTGCTGGGGTCCAACAGATCAATCAGGTCTGAGTGAGATGACCTGGACATGCTCTGGAGATCCTCTCTGGCCCCTCCCCAGCTGGCCAATATTACGCATCTCTCCTCAGCCCCAATAGTGCAGTAGTGGGGTCCCTTGGCTGGCCTGCACCCTCTTGCAATCCGGGATCCCTCAGAAGATATCAGAGAGCTGGTTTCAGCCTGATCCTGCAGGCCAGGCCAAGGGACCTCTAGTATAATCAATAATTTCATTTTCTTGAAACTATGCATAGTAACCTAAAGAAGTTGATACTAAGGATCTAAAACTCAATAACAATTCTTCCTCTTAAAATACTGTAGTCTAGTTTAATAAATTTTCATGAAGTATTGTTTTATTGATTTATTAGAAAATATTTGCTTTCAAAATGCTGGCCATATTAAAACACTTTTTGAGTTTTCAATATTTAATTCTGAGACTTTTTCAAATAAAAGTATATACAACAACAAAGAGCTCTCTGTAACAAGTTTAAAAGGTGGCTTAAAAATATTCTTAAAGAAGATATAGGTATAAACTCTGCTGTTTAATAAAATTTTGCAAGCAATGAAAAATTTCCAAGCTATAGTACTGTCCAAAGAAAACCAAGGAACAGCTAAGAGTGTAGGTAGCAGTGTGATTTCTATGGGGGCTATGTTATACAAGTAGTGATGTTGAGGCTGATATAAGCACATTGTATTACACATTACATTTTACCTGTGACCACCATATTGACAGAAACTGTAGGTTGTTTTATCTCCTGTCAGAAATATCTATACTGCTAGGCCACTATGCAGGTTTATATAACAATCCAAAATTAATGTTTTAATTGAATGCAATTGCATTCAACTTCAAACAAGCTAGATGTGTCTCAAAAGTTAAGTCACAAAGAGGAACATCTAATTATTTATATGGGTTTCTGCCTGACCACAGACCTGATTAAACTGATTAGCACTTTATCAGCATATCAGAAAATCAATTTAAGTCTAACATTGTTCTAACTTTGATGGACGTGACAAAGTGTAAAAACATCTGTGGACTCAATCTTAATAATATTAACTCATTTGATTGAAATTTTCTTTTTTTTTTCTAACAGGGATATACACTTCTCTGGAATTTTTATTTAATGTATTAACTAACAATGTGAAGGAAAAATACTGAGATCCCACCTTCATTGTTGTGACCAACATCAGCAGTGATGAGATAGCATTAGCTGACCAATTTTAATTTACAATAAAAACAAACTGGAAATTAAACTAGAAGATAACCATTCAAAAAGCCACACTATATAAACATAAAACCAATAGCCAAGTTTTGTTTTGTTTTCTAGGCATGTGTACAACACTATTAAGAAGAGTAAACAAAAAGTGACATTCTTGAATTATAGTAGATATGATTTTTATCAGTTCGGCATTTTTTCCAGGGTGGAGTGAAAAACACAGCTTAGTCTTTGTTATCTCACACTGCAAAATAAAACCACCTAGAAAGTAAGGATCAAGTCTCCCAGTGGGAACAGATAGGTAAATAAAGGGATATAAAAAATGGTAATGTTACTAGCACCTCCAGAGTAGCTTTAGGAATATTTAAAATAAAGGCTGACTTCCTGTTATGACTTGGTCCATTCAACAGGCTGCTAAACTACAGTATGAATGCTTACAGATTCAATACTTATGCTGGCAATTGATAAATAAAACATTTCCATTTTGTTCATACTTACCATTATTTTATTAATTTATTTTCCTTTTTCCACTTATGAATGGATAATAGCATTCCTAAAATGAAAATCTCTGAAAAATGAATTAATTAATGATTGAGCACTAAATTGTCTTGATATTTATTGTATTTACCAAAATGCTTCCATTATTTTCACAATAAGTAAATTAATAGGTACCAAGTCTAATCAGTAATGTTAAAATTTAATATAAAGTGGCAGATTATTGGTGTCAAAGTTTTTAAATATGTCCGTGGTATGTTATAGAAAGTCAAGTCAAAAATGTAATTTGATTATTTTTCTTTATTGTATTTACTTAACTGCAGAAATTATGTTACTTCTAGTTTACAAATTTAAATATTTTAAAGCTATGTTCAAATATTGAGATATATTTGCTACAAATATTTGCCTTGATTACAATAAAAGAACAATTTTCATGCCAGGTAAATGTTTTTCACATTTGTCAAATTGTAAATGATTTTTATTATGAGACACACACACACACACACAAAAAGATTGTCCTCTAAGACATTATACAAAAAAAAACAACAACACATAGATACAATTATTTCCTTTGTTAACACAGAATATTTTGGCAACTTGCTGAATATAAGCATACAATAGATTAATGTTAATAATCTAAAAACCAGAAGCACTATTCCAAACACCAATCCCAGCTATTTGTCATTTTTTCATTGGGGGATTAGGCAGTAGGCCTGATGCATGAAATTCGTGCAAGGAGCTCAGCCCTCGCAGCACCCTGATTGCCTCCACCTACTGCCATTCTAGAAGATCGTTTTGTTATCCTGTCTAATTAGTATATTAATTCTTTATTATATAGGATGTTAAGCCCAAACTGTCAAAGAATTTATTGAAATTTAAGTAAAGCACAATAAACACCCATATATACCATCTATCATACGAGGATGAAAAACATTTTAAAAAATAAATATTTTCTATTTATTAAGTGTTCTGTATAAAATTAAACTCTTAATTTTTTTAAAAAATAATTTTATTTATTTCAGAGAGGAAGGGAAAGGGAGAGATAGAAACATCAATGATGAGAGATAATCATCGAAAGGCTGCCTCCTACACACCCCCTAACTAGGACCTAGCCTACAACCCTGCATGTACCCTGACCAGGAATTGAACCATGGCTTCCTAGTTCATGTATCAATGCTCACCCACTGAGACATGCTGGCCACCAAACAACTGCTTTGTATGCAGTAAAGGTTATGATTTTCTGCCAAATGTCCGACAATAAGTAAATTATACAAATTATATAATTACAAGGCAGCAGTAAGTCTTATAAGAAAATAGAATTGGTAGTGAATGAAGAAATGAAGAATGAAGACACAGCAGAAGTGCTAAAAGAGATATTACCATTATATGAGGAGGACATTTTTGGCTTTTAATCAGAATTTAAAGAATTTGTCAGGAACAAATTTTTCACTGAAACATCTAAATGATACTTATATACATATTATCAATAAAATCTGAGAAAGAGAGAAAACATTTTTCAAAAAGATAAAGCTGGTAAATAGAAAAAAGAAATTCAAGAATAGTGGGAGTCACACTATATAGAAATGGTCTAAAGTCATTTTAGATCAACACAATTTTTGGATAAATTAAAAAAAGAGAAAAAGAATAGCAATATGTGTATTTTACTTGGCACTCACCCAAGACAAGAAAAGACTTACATTAGGAGAAAAAACAACCAAGAAAGAGCATAAATATCTTTATAAGGCAAAAGTAGACATCAGTGAGAAAATGAATGTCACTAGAGATGTAAAGTTTTATATGATGATCAGTTATATTCTTTTTTGTTGTTGTTGTTGTTTTATGTTAATGCTCACCTGAGGCTATTTTTCCCATTGATTTTTAGAGAAAGTAGAAGGGTGGTGGAGGAGAAGGCAAGAGAGAGACAGAGAGAGAGATAGAGAGAGAAACATGGATGAGAAACACTGATCTGCTTGCCTTAGGAAAAACTAAAGAAAACAAAGTATCACAGCCAGTATCACAGGGAAAAAGACAAATTAATATCTTTAACAAATAAGATTTTATGATTTAAATGCTTAAGAAGAGAAAAATGACAAGAAAAAAAGGTTGAGGAAAGAAAACATATAAAAGGCAAATATACACATGTAAAAGAAGATATTAATCTGCCCTTTCACCTGTGATATTGGCTGTGATACTTTGTTTTCTTAGTTTTTCCTATTTTACCTTTGATTTGCCTTCATGTATCTTGATTATAGTAGCTTTCTGTTGTCAAATGTAGTACTTTTATTCATTATGTAATTTTGTTGTTTTGATAAGAAAAAAATTCATATCATAGTAATAACAAAAATACATCAAAAACTTTTTCTAATAATTATGTTTTCCTTTACATTTTATAGATATACTTGTTTTAACTTTTATTCATTTTGGTGAAGTTGAAAAGAAAAAAAAAACAACAACAACATATAGCTTTGTTTTAGATACTAGTATCTAACAATTGTCCCAGTTCATTTTTAAATACAGTGGTATCTCGAGATACGAGTTTAATTCGTTCTGTAACCTTGAGGTATAGGAAACTATATGAGATGCTTGAGTAGCGGTAAAATGGTGGGTGGTGTGTAGCTGGCCCATCCGAACCATTACTCCTATCTCAAATGTTGCTCGTATTTCAAAGCAAAAATCGCTCGCTCAACAGCTCATATCTCAAAAATCTCGTATGTTAGGGCACTCGTATCTTGAGGAACCACTGTATCTAGTTATTTTTCTATAAATATCAGACTTGTGATTTGCAGATTCTCATTTCTTTCTTTGATCTCAGTTTTCAAGGGCCGATACCACACTAGTTTTATAATGTAGGAGTGTATTTCAATATCTGCTATGACAATCTCCCTCTTCTTTCTCTACTCATAAACAATAAGCTTGGCTAGTCCTTTCCATTTACATTTCCAACTTATTGGCAGAAAGAGCTCATCTTGCTTAGCACACCTTTTCAGAGGTGAAAATATAAGATTCCCAAGACTCTTTTTTTGCCAGAGTCATTTAAAACTTCCACTCATATGGGACTCAACATTATAATAACATAAATTCTTCCCAAATTAATTTTAGTTCCAACATGCTTCTAATTAATATAGACTATTTTACAGATAAAAATGTAATGCTAATCTTCATATGAAAAATAATCATTTCTTTTATATTTTACAAAAATGTGTTGAGTTTAGTACAGGGGTAAAAAAAAATGTTAATTACAGAGAAACAACATTTAGGAAATACTCTAAACTCTAACCACATATGCCAATAAATAATCTCAAAGAAACTCAGACTCTATTTAAAAAAGCCTCACTGGTAAAGTTAGTCAAGTATATGGAATTAATCTGTATAATTTTTACCTAGCTTCAGATCACTTAGAAACAAGATAACATCAACTGAAAAATTTATTCCCTCTAAAGACAAATTAAAAATTCCAGAGTGAAAATTACTCTTTGAGATAAATGATAAGATGAGGAACTAGAAGTCTAGAGAATTTAAATGACTTTCCCCAGGGCACAATACTATTCAAGTGCTCAACAGGGAGTAACAACCAATTCCCTAAATCCAGGTGCAATTTCAGTTGCACTCCCCAGGCCTTTTCTATTTGATCTTTTATATTACTCCTTTCCTCCCCCTAGTTTTACTGCAGCCATGCTCAGAACAGTATTTTTTATTTTTTCTAACCAAGATAATTCAGATATAGCAGGCCAAAGAGGGTAGAAACGTGTGATTAAATGTCTCAGGTACTATGATAGTGCTATTATAATTGCTTGCTAGATGTTAAAAAACTGCCCAGTGAAAAACAGAACCTTGGGGAACTTGAAGACCAATCTTAAAGAAGGCTGATGCAGTCTCTTGAGGAATATAGTAAGAAGAATTCCCACTGCACTCATATATATCAACACCTTGAATCCTTCTAAAATATATTCTCAGTAATTTAAAAGTATTAGTTGTCATTTATTATGATGTCAATGGCAGGAAAATAATTAAATGAAATCTAGTATATATGTTAGGAATACTGTATAGTTTTTAAAATTATGTTTTGAAAAGATGTAATTTTTTTAATATATTTTATTGATTTTTTTTTTTTTTTTTTTTTTTTACAGAGAGGAAGGGAGAGAGATAGAGAGTTAGAAACATCGATGAGAGAGAGATATCGATCAGCTGCCTCCTGCACGCCCCCTATGGGGGATGTGCCCACAACCAGGATACATGCTCTTAACCAGAATCAAACCTGGGGCCTTTCAGTCCATAGGCCGACGCTCTATCCACTGAGCCAAACCGGTTTTGGCAAGACTTGTAATTTTTTATAAAAATCTTAAATGAACTAATATAACAAAATAATTTATTTTTCAAAAAAAAAAAAAAAATATATATATATATATATATGTTAGAGGCCCCAGTGCACAGATTCATGCACCAGTGGGGTCCCTTGGCCTAGTTTGTGCGGATCAGGCTGAAACTGGCTCTCCAACAACCTCCAAGGGGTTCCAGATTGCTGTATTGCAAAAGGGCACAGGTTAGGCCAAGGGACCCACTGGTGCACGATCAATCGGAGTCAGGGAGGGACTGCAGGAGGGTTCCAGGGCTTGTCCATCCCATCTCACCCAGTCCCAATCTGCCAGACTCCAGCAGCAAGCTAACCTACATCTGCCCCCGGTGGTCAGTACATAATAGTTACTGATTAAACTGTCAAACAGTCAGATACTTAGCAGGTGAGGCTTTTACTATATGGAATATATCTCTATATATTTGACATATTTTTGGATATAGTCAGAAACATACAGAAGATTTGTTAACCTTGGTAATTTCTAACTACTTTTTTGTTGTTTTGAGTCCCTTTTTATGTTTCCTGATGTCCATAGCTAGCATACATTTACCATTTTATAAGGAACATATTTTTTAAAATATTTTAAAAAGTAGTGTCATAAACAGAGCTACATTAATAGTGCTTCACATTTTAATAATAACATGAAGACTTTTATATGTTCCATATATTATAGAATTGAAGAAAGTTTAGTTTTATAAAAAATGGTACGTTCATTGCTTTAGGTCAATGAATTTCAACTGGTGTGCCACAGGAATTTTAAAACATTCAATACCTGACTACTTAGTCAGGGGCACTGACCTCTTTTCCCTTAGATTGGAAAAAAAAATGACAACAGCCAACATGACAATAGCTGTCCAGTGTGAATGAATCAAAATTACACCCATTTTTTGTCAGACTGACAAAAATACATATTTTGATAATTAGAATTTTAGCAATTAGTTTATGTGTGCCATGAGATGAAAAATGTTGAAAAGCATTGTTTAAATTAAATCAGCTAAGCCTTAGTTAATAAACTGAAAGTAGTAAGAATAATAAATTTAACCTTTATAGGGAAAACTAGATGTGAATTAAGAAATATAGTTTAATTTTATGCAGTTCAAACACTAGAAAAGTAAAATTCCTTCTTTTTGTATAAACACTTTGCATAATTGTTTTATTTTTAACTGCCTGAAGTGATGGAAATTAGTTTTCTTAAAGTATAATTTGTAAATTTAAAAGCTAGATAATTCTTAATAATCATCAGACCTAAAATCAATTAAAGCATTAATAAAGAAATAGAAAATCAATCAGAAAACCCACTGCTCACACAACTTCAAGGGAGTTGGATTCATATTAATGTATATTAACTTAGCCCAGAATGTAATTCTCCTAAGGAAAATAATTGCTTCCTTGTTGCATCAATCACATGATTTAGGGATAATTAAATCAAGCAGTGCATATAAATTGCTTATCAGAGTACCTGGCACATAAGTATTCATCTCAACATATTAGGTTATCTCTTTATGGGTAATCATATGGATAATAATCATGAGGATAACACTGTTTTTACTCAAACCATGATAATGTTGGCTGTTTTACTGTTCATATGAAACTTTTGGAAGAAGTTTCTACTACAGTACTACTGTCAACCACAAAACTCTTCTACCTACTTTGGAAATTTTCATATAATAATATGGCACCTCCCAACCTAAGTAAACTCTTGTCCATGTGGTCATATCACTCTATCAAGGTAGCCCTGACATTTCTGCCATAGCACTCAATTTGTCAAGAATATATGAAAAAAGTTTACCTTCTGCCTTGTGGTTTTAAAATATGTCCACAGATTATTTGAATTTTCCCATTAAAAGGTGGCACTGAATTATCCTTCCTTTGTGGACACTGACTCAATGATTGGCTTCTACTGAATAAAATATGGTGATAATAATTGTGTGTCACTGGAGATTAAGTCATAAAAGGCATTATAGCATTCTCCTTTCTCTCTCTCTGATCACTCACTTTTTAGAAAGCCAACTATCATGTCATGAGGTCAACCAATCAGCTCTACCAAAACTTTTGGTTAGAGATGGCTAGCAAAGAACTGATGTTTCCTGCCAAGTACTATGTGAGTAAGTTTGGAAGAGAATCCCTCAGTCCCAGTCAATCCTTCAGATGACTACAGCCCTGGTCAACACCCTATCATCCACCACGTGTGAGAGAAACCTTAAGTCAAAATCACCCAGTTAAGTTTTTTATGAATTTCTGACCTACAGAAATCTTAGATAATCAGTATTTTCTGTTTTAAGTTGCTATATTTTGAAGCAATTGTTTTCACAGTTACAGATAACTAACACCTGTTTTGATGCTGGGATTGGATATTATGGCAGTGTACCAAAAACTTAAGTTCTTGTGGTGGATTTAGAGGCTAAAAGATATGTGAGGCAAATGTTTTGAAAGCATCAAGAGCCTAACAATTGTAACATTTTTATAAACTTTGAGAAAACTGCAATTGAGGGTTTATAGGAAAACATAAAAAATCTTACTGGGAATGGGAGGAAGGGGGATCTTTGCTTTGCAGTAACAGAACAATTAGCAAAAATAGCATCTACAGTAATATGAAAAGTAGAAAACATACTTATCAAACTAAGTTTGCTAGCTTAGGAGATTTCTAGGCAGGGTAATAAGGTGCGACCTGGTTTGGCAAACTGGGCATGTGCCTTAACTGGGAATTAAACTGGCAACCTTTGGGTACATGGGACAATGCTTAACAAGCTAAGCCACACTGGCTGGGCTTAAACTATATTAAATCAAACTTAAAAGAAGTATTAAACTTCCTAGGGTTTTTTTCTTCTCTTTCCCCTTGCATATACTTTAATAAAAAGCTACTGTGTTACTTGGTACATAGATATTTATACCTGTGAAATACTGTCAATAGAATAATTCTGCATCATAAAGAAGTTTGTCTAATTTAATGTATTCAGGATGGAATACTACCATCTTACCTAATAATAGAGAAACATGTAAAATAACTGTACCTCTGCTACACCCACAGCCAATCAGAGTGAGTATGCAAATTAACCCAACAAATATGGCGATGAAATTGCATACTTACCTGGGTCCCGGGAACCTCCTCAGCACCCAGGTCAATCTCAGCTGGCCATTGGAAGTGGGTGCCCGCTTCCCAAGCCTAAAGCCTGCAGCAGAGGCTTTAGGCTTGGGAAGAGGCCAAGCCTGGGATCGGAGGGAAGGGGAAAAAATCAGTGGAAACATGTCCTCAGGTGAGGATAAAAAGAAAAAGAAAGAAAGAAACGGCATATCCTATGAAAGACACATCTTGAAACTGCCTAAAGAAAGCTGTCATTTCCATATTGATGAAAATGCCTTGGTGGCTGCAGTGACTGGAAGTGGCTGCAGCAGCAGGGTGATCGGGCTAGTGTCTTCCACTGATCATCTCAGTGATCTCTCTCACAAAGAACATCAGTAAGACATCCCGTGAGGGATCCCAGTATGTGAGAAGGGGCAGGCTGAGCTGAGGGATCCCTCCCCAGTGCACAAATTTCATGCACCGGGCCCCTAGTGTTTGATATAAGATTGTAATTCTGCTTGTTAGTATTTTCATTTGCTTTATATCTCTGTCCCCCATCCTTCTTCCTCTCTCTCTTCCTCTTCTGCTCACTCACCCTTTATGACATTTCTGAATCACATTTTTAAAATAGGTGTTTCTCATATTTTACTCTGGAAGCAAATCTTTGATGAATCTTTTGTTAGCTTTACTTTTACTATTCTCCAAAATTCATTTGTACTTACTGATATGTTTAATATAAACACACTCAACACTGTCATATTTTTTAACTTTACATTTACAATGTCTATCATTTTATATGTAATTTGTGTGTGAAAAAGAGACATGTGTGAGGTATGTGTATCTGAGCATGTGCGTGTGTTTGTGTATGTGTGTGTGTGTGTGTGTGTGTGAGAGAGAGAGAGAGAGAGAGAGAGAGAAGGAGGGAGAGGGATATTTCCTTCTAGGTGACATATCACTTTTGTATTATTAATTTTGGGTACTTATGTTCCAACTAATGAAGTTTTACTATTTTAATCAGTTATTTTATTTTAATACATTTTAAAATGTCCTTAATTTCCTTTTCTTTCCCTTTTAGTAAAGTTTCTACTAGCTAGTTTAGGCTTTAAAATAAATTATGTAATAACTCTGTGTTCTCCTTAGATAAGCTCTTGTTAGTTGACTTGACTTTCAACTATTCAACAATCAATATCGTTTTCTACTTTCCTTGTTTCTCATTTTTTTCCATTCCTACTTTTTGGCATAATATATGGCAGTTAGGTTTTGTCACAATCTTGTTTTTATTCTAGATTATAATTAACTGGAGGCCCAATGCACAAATTCAGGTACCAGTGGCATGCCCAGCCTAGCCTTTGGGATCTGGCCAAAACTGGCTTTCTGACTTCCCCTTAGGGATCCTGGATTCTGAAAGGCCAGGCAGAGGGACCCTACCATTGTAGGATCAGGGATGGGAAGAAACACAGGAGATTGGTCAGAAGGGGAAGAATTGTGGGAGGGCTCCAGGACATATCCAGCCCATCTTGCTCTGTCCCAATTGGCCAAACCTCAACAGCAAACTAACATATTGGGTGGAGCATCTGCCCCCTAGGGGTCAGTGCATGTCATAGCTACTGGCTGCTGGTCAGTGTACATCATAGCGAATTGTGGTTTGGTCAACTGTATGCCCCATGGTAGTCAGTGCACTTCAGAGCTAGCGGTGGAATGACCTTAGCATATCATTAACATATTATGCTCTAATTGGTTGAACAGCTGACTGGTCGACCAGACACAGTATATTAGGCTTTTACTATATAAGATATGTTCACTTGCTGCTGACAGCCCTTTTTCTAATGTTTACCTCATCACCTCTTGGTTAGATGAAATCCATTCCTTTGTATATTACTCAAGAAGTTTCAGGCTTGCATTATTGTAAAAGTATTTGCAGATATAAAATTACCTATTCACATTTGCTGACTATAAAATTATCTATTCGCATTTCCTTTCCTTGAGTTATACTGCTGACTTAACTTTTCCATTACTTTGTAGATGCCTGATTTCAAGTGTTCCATTTTTTCTTAATACATAATTTGTTCTTATGTGTGTTTTTTAATGGAGATTTCCTAGATATTATTTTTCATTTCTTTTTTGAATTAATTGTTATATTAGCATCAAACAATTAGAAATTTGACATTTTTTAAATTTATTTAATTTTTTTAAATGTATTTTATTGTTTTTTTACAGAGAGGAAGAGAGAGTAAGAGAGACTTAGAAACATTAATGAGAGAGAAACTTGGATCAGCTGCCTCCTGCACACCCCTATTGTGGAAGTACCTGCAACGAAGGTACATGCCCTTGACTGGAATCAAACCTGGGATCCTTCAGTCTTCAGGCCAACATTCTATCTACTGAGCCAAACCATTTAGAGCTAATCTTAATTTCTTTAAAGTCCAACAATATATTAGAATATCTTGCAGAGTTGATTATACTATATCAATTTCTTCAGGTATACATTAAGTGTGTTCAATTAGTAGTTTCAGGAATTTTCAGGATTTTCTTGGATCATAGTTTAAAATATTAATTCTCTTTAATGTGTTTTGTTCTTTCTTTTTTTCTTTTTGATATTCCAATTATATATATCAGAATTTACCTATCTTCAACATCTGTATTTTCTGAACCTTATATTTCTTTTAATTTAATTTTTGATTGTTTTTGTGTTTTGGATGTTTTAATTTATCAATGTTTCATGATATATTCAATGAATTTTACTCTCTACTGTGCATTATAATATAATGACTACTCATAAAATAATATTA
Source organism: Lasiurus borealis (assembly GCA_004026805.1). Classification (NCBI taxonomy): domain Eukaryota; kingdom Metazoa; phylum Chordata; class Mammalia; order Chiroptera; family Vespertilionidae; genus Lasiurus; species Lasiurus borealis. Next base: position 32,222 of record PVJN01003117.1, on the reverse strand, counting down.
TCTGTCTTTTTCTCCTCATTCTTTACTAAGTATATATTTTAACTAGAGGCCCAGTGCACAAAATTCATGCACTGGGAGAAGACAATGTCCCTCAGACCAGCCTGCACTCTCTCCAATCTGGGACCCCTTGAGAGATGTTAGACTGGGCAGCCAGACATGCCTCTCACAATCCAAGACTGCTGGCTCCCAAATGCTCACCTGCCTGCCCACTTCATTGTCACTAATCACTTCTGCCTGCAATCCTGACCATCCCTAATCTCTCTCCTGTAAGCCTGATCAATGCCTAAGTGCTCCCCTGCCAGCCCAATTGTCTCTAACTGCCCTCCCCTGCCAGCCTGGTCACCCTTAACTATCCTCCCTTGCAGGCCTGGTTGACCACAACTACCCTCCCATGCTGGCCTGGTCACCCTTAATTGCCCTCCTCTACCAGACTGGTCACCCCTAACTGCCTTCCCTTGCTTGCCTGATAACCCACAACTGCCCTCCCTGCTGGACTGGTCCCCCCATGTGTCCTCCCCTACTGGTCTGGTCACCTCTAACTGTCCTCCTCTGCCAGCCTGGTTGCCCCTAACTGCCCTCCCCTGCTGGCCTGGTCTTCCCCAACTGCCCTCCCCTGCTGGCCAGTCACCCCTAAATGCCCTCCCTTGCGGGCCTGGTCCCCCCTGACTGCCCACCTTGCAGGCCTGGTTCCCTCCAACTTACCACCCCTGCAGGCCTGTCGCCCACAACTGACCTCCCTCTGGCCTGATCCCCCTTCCACTTGCCTTCCCCTACTGGCCCAGTCACCCCTAACTACCCTCCTATGATGGCCTAATTGCTCACAACTGCCCTTCTCTGCAGGCCTGGTCCCCCCAACTGCTCTTTCCTGCTGGCCCAGTCACCCCTATCTACCCTCCCTGCTGACCTGGTCACCCCCCCAACTGTCCTCCTCTGCAGGCCTGCCCACCCCCTTGTCCTCCTCTGCAGGCCTGGTCACTCCAAACTGATCTCCTCTGCTGGCCATCTTTTGGTGGCCATACTGTGTCCACATGAGGGCAGCCATTTTTGACCACATGGAGGCAGCCATCTTGTGTGTTGGAGTGATAGTCAATTTGCATATTACTCTTTTATTAGATAGGATATTTTCATTTTCTGTCCATTTTTATGCTAACCTTTTGACTTAAATTCTTGTATTTCTATAAATGAAGTTCAATGTTACTTAACTCATATTTAGTATACTAAGTTACACTTTTTCCCTGCTTCACACTTGATTTATTATGGTAAGCTTTTTACTCATATATTATACCTGTTCATTTAATGATGTTTTTAAGTTTTCTGAATTGACAAGTGTCTGACTATGTTACTTCCTGGAATTCTTCTTGTAAGATGACTCTTTTGTAGGTAAAGTGAAACGTGGCTTATTAAGAGGTGTCTTTTTTATTTTTAGAAAACAAGAGTAATTTCTGATTCTGCAATTTTTTTTTTCATTTTCTGTAGGACCTATAATTTCCTCTGCTACTTTCCCCCAGGCCAAATGCTTTCCTGAAGTAATGCCTTTCTGAGAATGTTACCTCTGGTCACGGGCAATTTCAAACCTGCTTCACTGTAGTACCCAGAAGCCAGCCTGCTGATCTGCCTTTTCTCATTTCTGTTTTGAGTTTTACCCTACTCACAGGGGAGCTGGTGAATTACTTTTCCTCTGTCCCTGCTAGGTCACTGATCCCTTGATTCTTTAATAGTCATTGCCTGACTCTCCACATGAGTGTGAACTGCAGACAGGTTCAGATAGTTTGAAGATACATTTCCCTGCTTACCTTAAGTTCACATTTGTATCATTCTTTATGTCCTGGTCATCTTTCAGGCATAAACTATGGTTTTAAATTCTCTTCCCCCTTGTTTATCTATATGATTTTGGAAAATGTGTAGATATATTTGATTCTGTAGGCCTCATTTTCTATTTATTTTGTTTTTTCCTTGTACTTTCTAACTACTTAGTTTAATATTCATTTAATTTATTTTCACTTTTTTATTTAATAACTAGAGGCCCAATGCATGGAATTTATGCATAGGCAGGGTCCCTCTGGGTAACCTGCAAGGATCAAGTAGAAACCCAGAGTCCAATGCCTCTTGCAGGTCCTACCTGCTGCTCCCACTCATCCAGTCCTACTGTGCCTGCTGCAGGCTTGCGCCCAATCAGTTCCTGTCTGGAGAGGCTCACTCTGCCACAGTAGCACTCACCAGCCATGAGCATTGCATCTGGGACACTCCCAGAGGGAGTGGCCAGTGGGATAGGACTGAAATCAGCTCTTTGATATCCCCTGGGGGTTCTTGGATTTCGAGAGTGTGCAGGCAGGCTGAGGGACCCCACTGATACACAACGGGCCAGGGAAAGACCACAGGAGGTCTCCAAGGCATGTCCAGCCCATCTTGATCAGTCCCAATCGGCCAAACCCCAGCAACAAGCTAACCTACCATTTGGAGCATCTGCCCCATAAAGGTCAGTGCACGTCATAGCAACTAGTCAACCAGTTGACTGTCTGACCCCTGGTGGTCAATACATGTTCTAGCAAGCAGTGGAGCAGCCTTGGCATATCATTAACATATTACACTTTGATTGGTTGTTCAGTTATTTGCATATTACCCTTTTAATATATAGGATAACTAGAGGCCTGGTGTGCAGATCCCTTATCCTGGCCTGCACCCTCTCCCAATCTGGGACCTCTTGAGGGGATGTCAAACTATTGGTTTTGGCCTGGTATCCACAAGCCAGGCCAAGGAACCCCACCAGTGCATGAATCCAACACTGGGCTTCTAGTATGCATATAAGATCTTTGGTTAATCTCTTCCCTTCCTCCCTTTCTCTCTAAGGTTCATCAGTCTGACCTATGTTTCATGCATTGAGCATCTGCACCCTGGTAGTCAGTGCACATCATAGATACCAGTCAAACAGTCAAACAGTCAAATGGTCACTTAGTCTTTCGTATATATAGTTATTTGTATTGCAACATTTTTACTAGGCACATTTTTTCTACAAGCTATAACATGATATGTTTTTTCTATTATTTTTCTAGATAGCTATTAAATTCCATAACATAGGTAGCAGATTTAAAAATAGTTTATTAGCCTTTTCTTTTTTTTGGTCCTCAGCTGAAGGGTGGCTTGAGATATCTAGGTATAGTAATAAAAATAGAAATCACAAACTAAAGTTTAAACAATGATGTATTTTTGTAAAAATTTTTCACCATTAGAACAATATAATTGTATTATGTAGAGTTTGCCATTTTTATTCATTCTATTTTTCCTTTCAAATGATTTCAATATGATATTTTAATAAGAGAGTCCTCAGATAAGTGGACTGCACCTATATTTTGTCCAAAAAATGTAGTGTACATTTACTAATTAATAAGCAAAATGTTTAATGTTACTTTTCTCAATATAAAATCTGCATAGAAAAGACATGAAAATCTGAAGTGTTGAGATGCACATTCACAGAATCTACCTTTTTTTCTTTTTAAAATATGTTTTATTGATTTTAGACAGAAAAGAAGAGGAAGAGAAAGAAAAACATCTACCAGCTCCATATCACCCCCTACTGTGGATTAAGCTGGAACCTGGGCATGTGCCCTGACCAAGAATTCAACAAGTGATTTCTCAGTGCACGGGATGATGCCCCAACTAAGCCACTCTCACCACAGCAACTTTTTCTTAATCAAAATCTCTGGGATCAGTTCTAGAATTTTTATTACATTTAACATCTAAAATGGAATTATATTTGTTGAAAGTTAAGGGCCACCATTTTAAGATTTCATGGAACAGAAATAAGGTATGACAATAAAGTGTAAATGATGTGGTACATCAAATAATAATATCCTTTCCTTTGATTCTTTCCCTTAGCAATAGCTCATCCAATTTTCTTATTATCCTTATTCAGAACAATTATATCCTGATGTGCCCTTGAAAAGTCTCCCATTTCTTCATATGTGTACCAGAAAACACAGATAGGCTTGATACTCAGGCCAACTGCCTGCTGCTAGCAACATCAGGCATAACTATAATCTTCATGCTGCTCAGCATGCACACAGTGTACCATTCTCCCCTAAGAATGACAGAAGGAGCCTGGCAAGCATAGCTCAGTAGTTAAGCATTGAGCTATGAACCAGAAGGTCATGGTTTGATTCCCAGTCAAGGTACATGCCCAGGTTTTAGGCTTGATCCCCAATGAGAGTCATGCAGGAGGCAGCCTGTCAATGATTCTCTCTCAACATTGATGTTTCTATCTCTCTCTCTCCCTTCCTCTCTGTAATCAATCTATCATATATATATAAAACACAATTGGAGACTTGTCATTAATGCCAGCTTTGACAGCAGTGAGAAACAATACAAACCTGGATAATATTCTTCGTCTTGAATGTAGCATTGATATCTTCGTGTTCCACATTATGATGAAATAATAGGCTGTCAATAATGCACTTACCATAGCAAAAGTTAAATATCACCACATAGTTAACTGGCTCAAAGCAAATGCTTGTTGTTGCTGCTACAATCAACAATTTATTGTAGGCTTCTCCAGCAGATATACCAGGGACTTACATACTGGAGGGAAATGATAGAGGAACTATATACCAGTTAGTTATGAAACTGTTAGATCAGCACTAAGGGAACCATCATATCTGAATGAAGCATATTCTGGTTAATGAGGCAGTTAACATTAGTGCAGCCTGTGTAAACTTAGTGTAAAATTGGGTTCTACAATATTAGCAAAACGGCCACATTCCCCTACCATAAAGAAAAAAAATCAAATTTCTATAAAATAGAGTGGATGGTAAAGACTTGAGTTGTTGATTGGAAACATGGAGAGCTGAGTAATACTTTCAGCTTGAGCTTCTTGCTGTAATCAACAGAGAAAGGTTTTAATCAGCAGGAAGGCAAACCTAGGACCATTTCTTCCACTAAAACTATTCCTAACCAGACACCAAACAGGCTAGTACCTTGGCTATGGACCTCTTAACCTCCAGAAGTGTGAAAAATAAATGTTTGTTAATTAATCCACCCAGTCTATGGTATTTTGTTACAGTATCCTGAACAAGCTAGGCCAATATAGCTGAAGTAGCCAAATTTCAAATAGTCAAGTCCTACAGTTTGGTGAATTTAAAAACTCTGCCCCAGGGACAATGGAGTACATTTCCTGATTAGTAAAATAGAAAACAATAAATACTGCATGTTCTGATCAGTTTCTCATAAATTTTAGGTCTGAATCTGCCTCTTCATCAGTACCGTAGGACTCCAAATCTATAAAATGGCTAACCTTTTATATCTGAGAATGTAGTTGGAATAGATATTTGGGGAAAGTATAGAATACACTCATTGTTTCCATGGTCCTTGGCATAAAGACATTTTTTTATTATTTAAAAGCCAAGGTGACGTACTCAAAAATTATCTTCCATATCAAAATAGTAAGAAAAAGCAGCTGCATATTCTGGAGAAGTATAGTGTTAGAACCATATCAAAGACTTAAGAATTTCAGAGTTGATTATGCCTATCATATCACCATTTAACCTACCTATTTGTACTCTGAAAATATAGATGAGTGGATTGTTATAAACTTAATAAGGTGGATTTAGAATTGCAATTTTTTCAGATATTGTCTCTTTATTAGAGCAGAGAGCATATACCTTAACACTTGAATAACACTATCTATAAAAAATAGCTAAGCAACAAACAAAAGAAATATTTTGCTTCCTCCTAGGAAAAATAGTGATGCACATTTTATACCCTCTCTCAGAGATATATCAATTCTCTATATGTGTACCATAATTTAATTTAAGTAGATACTTATTCTCATCAATCTATGATATTTCATAGCACTTCACTATGTAGAGTTAAGTACCAAAACATAAATGCAGATATACAGTAATATACTTGATCATAAAATAGAAGTAGCACAGATAAGGATTATCTTCACACAGGCCCTAAAAGAACACATTCCCAATGTGCCTCTTCCTACTTCACCACTATACTTCCCTCATTTCACTTCTAGGTTTTATAAAGAAGTTGCTTATGATCTGCCGACCGAGGATGAGTAAAATGATAGTTACAAGTGGCCTCAACCAGAAAGGATTTCTGGAGCCTCTTAGCCCTGATCAGTGTGGCTTGAAAGGCAATGGTGAAGACAAATTATTGCAGGGAATTCAGATGCACTCCATGGCCTACCTTGTTTGGAAAGCTGAGCCCTAAATAATTTTGTACACTAAGCTCCAGCCCTCCTGGGGATCTCACTTAATATATTGATGTGGTCTTCTCATCTTCAAAGAGTATAGATAAAAATAATACTGAATATGTTTAATATTTATATTGATTTGATACTGAAAAAGTAGATTAGAAGCAGTACAACATGGATAATGAAGATTTGACTTTATATAGTTTTAAATTATCCTGGTGAATAATTTAATCTTGGTTATTTACTGAAAAGATTCAATTATATTTAATTTTAGTAATTTTCTTTAGAATTCCATTTAAAATTGTTGCCTTTATGTACATTATTAAAGAAACACAGAATCATATTGAATATTATTTAGATCTGGACTATTTTTTAATATTCAATGTTACTTACAGTATGAAATACAAGTATAAAATAAATAAAGCCAGTAATGAGAGTTTATAAAGGCATAATTTTACCTGATTAAGATACTGTAAGTTTAAAAGATCAGCAGAGAGCAATTCTTTTTTAAAGAGGTGATCCAACATAGAAAAATAAATACATTCATTTATTACAAAGCTTTAACATTATTTACTCTTGTTCAACATTGAAAACAATTTTTAGAATTTTATACCAAAGAACATTATTTGAATTCTCAATGTGGAAAAGAATTATTAGTTCTTATTAAGCTTTGGTTGTTAAGACAGAATTATTCATACTATATTATTATAAGGCACCTTTGGGGCATCTGTGACACATAAGCAACAGGATAAACTTACTTTGCTTGTTTCTTATTTCTCTGTTATGTTCCCATAGACGCAAATAAAAAGTTTTCAAATCACTTGTTTTTCAGAATTCATTCAGCCTATTTTCATAAATCACATGTAAGAGGCCAGGGCCAGATACTTTTAAACGCATGGAGGAAAATCCTTTTGTAGGTTTACATAAGGCCCAGAAGGAAGGCAATATATCTGTGCCCTAAGTGAACAATTGTTTTCTTTCTTTCACATAACTCTACTTTTACCCTCATGATATGCAATATGCTACAAACCATACACAGTTTTCAATCACTGACAGGAATACCAATAGCCTCATATTCGAGTGTTATATTTGACCAAGGCATAACCTCAATTTAAAGGAACCATCAGGAAATATCAAAGAGAAGTCAGTAGGGCACAATTGTTAAGTGAGCAAGCATTACAGATAGAATTCCTGATGCCCATCTGTCCTCACTACTGACTAGCTTCACTAGTTCAGGCCAGTCGCTATTCCTCTCAGTTTTGATCTCTTCTTAAAGTAAGAAAAGTAGTAATTCCTACCTGAAGGTGTGGTTATGAGGATTAAATGAGATCATGTATACTAACAACTTCTGATAGAGGTCAGTGATCATTAGAAATTGATTTGTTGTTTCTTTTCATGTTGTAGAATGGGACATAAAAAAGAAATCAGTCTCTTTTAAAAAGTTAGTAATATATCAGCATACTACCTAAGGACCCTGATACAGGTATAATCTACAGACATTTTTTAATTATAAGATTTACCACAAAAGCTAACATTTAAAATCCATTAACTGTTTATGAGCATACTTAGTTTAAAAATCACACTAAATTATTCCAAATAATTAAAGTCATGAGGCTTTGTTAAAATTTAAACACATCATAATTTTACAGTAATCAGTAGAGCTTTGTTATTTACTACTTAAACTTTGTAAAATGGTAAAGTTTGGTCTGATTGAGCAAATGAACCAAACTAAGGAAAACTACATAATAGACTTAGTACATATTTCATGACCCTGAAGATTGTGCCATAACTACCAAACTGTCAGTATGTGACTGAGAATGATTTCTTAAAGTCCTACCTTCATCCTCTGAATATACTCCTCACTGAAATCTCTATTGTTTTGTTGATCTCTGATTACACTTATTATATATATATATACAAAAGTGATACTTTTCTTACAGATATTTCTTGGCTAAGTTGTTTTTTTTTAATGGATAGAGAGGTGACAGTATAGTTTCAGTAAGAGGGAAAATTGGGGAGGGAAAGAATTCATGTTCACCAGTAATATTGATGAATACTACCCTATAGTAGATAACCTCAAGGATTTTCTTATCCTTCCAATCACTAATTTTGTAATAGTCTAGCAGGCCCAACAAAATTAACACTTTTCAAGACTTGGAGAAAATTTCAAAAGTGTTGGTATTCTGTAATGTCTAACTTTTAAGAAAGGATCATTATATGCTGTGTTGTAGGGATTATATAGGATAAATGCATGTAGGGTGACAGAGTGTTCTTGAGACATACACTGCCTTATTCAGCAAGTGGGGAAATAATTGGAGATGGGTTTAAGGACAAACTGGGCTTGCTATGAATTGTAACTAGGCTAAAATTCCATCAATCTTCTATAAAATTCCACTGGGGCTTGTGAGAAGACTAGCTTTTTATTGAGACTTCCTTATAAAAAATTAGAGTCAAAATTTAATTACTTATTTTCTACTTTGCTTATTTAATTGGCTAAGAGCAACATTTTGATATGTGAACTACTGAACTATGATGTACAGAGGACATCATTATATTATTTTTATCTTTAATGAGAAAAATGCCAGTATTCTCCCACTAAGTGTGATATTTCTAAAAGGTGTCTGGTAGATATTGTTTGCCAAGGTGAGAATTTTTTTTCTAAACTAAAAGTGCTGCACTGCTACATAATTTTATAAACATTACTTCACTTACTTGTTGCAGCAATTAGTATCATTATCCCTAATTGCAGATGAAAAAAAAAATGAGACACAGACTTAATGTGAATCAAGTTCATAAAACTAGTTAGTTGGGCCAGAAATCAAACACTTCCCTACTAAAGTTTTCTGGTTTTAGTTTCTCTCTTTTATAACATATCCCACAACTCATAATTGTAGAGAGATTTCAAATATAGCACTTTCATAATTTCATTATTTATTTTCAGAAATCACTAGTGAATCTTATTACCTTTTATAATAAAACTAGAATAAAATTCATGCATAGCTGGGAGGGAGGAGGGGGGGAAGGGAGAAGATGTCCCTTAGCCCAGCCTGCAACCTCTCTAATCTGGGACCCCTCAAGGGATCTTGGACATCCCTCTCACAATCCAGGACTGCTGTCTCCCAACTGCTTGCCTGCTTGCCTTCCTGATTGCCCCTAACCACTTCTGCCTGCCAGCCTGATCACCCCCGAATGACTGCCTGCCAGCCAGCCTGATTGATGCCTAACTGCTACCCTGCCAGCCTGCTTGTCCCTAATTGCCCTCCCATGAAGGCCTGGTAATCCTTAACTGCCTTCCCCTCAGAAATGGTCCCCCCATCTGCTCTCCCCTGCAGACCCTGGGCCCCCCCAAATTGCCCTCCCTTCCAGGCCTGGTCACCCCCAATTTTCCTCCTCTGCTGGCCTGGTCACCCCTAACTGTCCTCTCCGCAGCCTTGATTGCCCCCAACTGCACTCCTTTGCAGGCCTGGTTCATCCGAAATGCCCTTCCCTGCTGGCGTGATAACCCACAATTGTCCTCCCTTACAGGCCTGGCCCCTCTCAACTGCCCTCCCCTGCTGGCCACATGGGGGCAGGATCTTTAACTACATGGGGACTGCCATCTTGTGTGTTGGAGTGATCACCAATCTGCATATTACTCTTTTGTTAGATAGGATAGAGGCCTGGTGTGTGGGTGGGGCCAGCTAGTTTGCCCTGAAGGATGTCTCAGATCAGGGTGAGGGTTCCTTTGGGGTATGGGGTGGCCTGGGTGAGGGGCCAATGGTGGTTTGCAGGCCTGCCATGGCCTCAGTGACCCAAGTGGAGGCCTTAGGATCTGGGATTTATTTATCTTCTACAGTTGAAACTTTGTAGTCTGAAGAGGAGCCAAATCTCCTGCTTACTCTGTGGTGGCAGCCATTTCTGTTGGGATTTATTTATCTTCTATAATTGAAACTTTGTAGCCTTAAGCAGAGGCCAAGACAGGCCAGGGCTGCAGAAGCTTGGCTTCCTCCATCACCAGGGCAACCCTCAAATCCTGCTCTCTCCACTCCATGGCTGCTGTCATTTTTGTTGGGATTTATTTATCTTCTATAATTGAAATTTTGTAGTCTTGAGTGGAGGTCTGAGTCCACTAGAGTGTGTGGAAAGCTTGGCTTCCTCCATCACCAGGGAAACCCAAGCCTCCTTCTTATTCCCTCCGGGGCCACAGCCATCTTGGTTGGGGTTAGTTTGCATACTTGATCCTGATTGGCTTGTGGGTGTGGCTTGAAGGTATAGTTGAGTGATGATTAATTTGCATATTACGTTTTTATTAGATAGGAAATTTTATTACTATATCAATAAATCTACTTGCTATTGTGTGTCTCAGGCACTATAATCTTTTCTTTTTAGTCCTTGTTAGAAATGCTCAGCCTATTAGGTCCAAATAGAATGCATAAATAAGTTCTTCATTGGACACATATTTACAATGATATTCCCTATAATTTTCCTCTATTGCAAAGGGTCACGAGTTCAAATATTTGATGTTTCTGGTGTCCTCACAGGTAAAGGTAGCCATATAACTTAATTTTTGGCAGATAAGATATAATCAAAAGTGTTTGAGTGGATCTTCATGGAAAAGTTTTACAAAGAGATTCAACTGGCATCTCTTTTTGTGGTTGGTCTCCAGGTCTTATATTTATTCCCAATTAGAATGCAAGTACCAAACCCAGGAGTGAAACAGATATTGCAGCCATAATGAACAGTTACATGCTCCAACTAGAAAGGATTTGCTAGATTGCTAATATATGAGTTGTTACACTAATTCACCTCTACTTAATTCTATACTCACTTTACTATCATAGAGATTTCTGATATAAACATTCCTTGCCTTATTGTCTCCTTTCTTTTTAATACCTATTATTTTTAAAAATACTTTCTTTTTAATTTTTTTTTTTTTAGAGAGAGAGGGAGAGAGCCAAACATTGATCCACAACTCAGGACAAGTGCTTTGACCAAGAATTGAATCTTCAATCTTTGATGCATGGAATTATGTCCAACCAAATGAGGCATACTGGCCAGGGCTTACTCCACATTTCTATCCCTGTCTTCCACAGGTATCAATCCAGTATGTTCAACATCTGTCCTTAATATGCAAATGATACTATAAAATATGTACTATTGTTTCTTGAATATGTCATTTTAATTTAAACAAAATGGTACTTTGCTGTAAGAACTATTAGTTTTCTCATTTATTTTCATATATTTGAGATTTATCTATGGTACTGTATGTATTTTAGTCCTTTCCCTCTTACTCCTTCTGGCTTTCTTTAGTATTTCCATGTTCCTAATCTATATACCTGCCATGACAAACAAAGTTTAATATATACCTTGTTAATATCTTCGCAGGTCCTTTGAGAACATTTTTTTTCCCTATGGGAACATATTACTTAGGAGTAGAATCACTGAATCATAAGTACACACATACTGAGTTTCCCTAAATACTGTCAAGCATTTCTTTTCTTCACAACATGGTTATCAGTAGATTGTATCCACATTTCTAAACTTTTTCACTCTGATGTTTTAATTTGCATCTTATCCTGATTGCTAAAGAAGTTTGCTCAGTCATGGGCTACAGCTTCTTATTCACTTATTTTTCAGTTTTATTACTGAAATATTCACCTTTTTTAAAAAAATATATTTTATTGATTTTTTACAGAGAGAAAAGGAAAGGGATAGAGAGTTAGAAACATCGATGAGAGAGAGAGACATCGATCAGCCGCCTCCTGCATGCCCCTTACTGGGGATGTGCCCACAACCAGGATACATGCCCTTGACCAGAATCAAATCTGGGACCTTTCAGTCAGCAGACCGATGCTCTATCCACTGAGTCAAACCGGTTCATCAATATTTACCTTTTTATGCTCCTATATTTAGAGCTCTTTATCATTTATATTATTAATCTATTTTTTAACTTTATATAATAAAATATATTTAGAATTTTTTTCACTGGTTATCTATCTAGCTGTTATAGAAATTGTTAATAAAATAATTCTTTAATTATTTCTGTGTTTTCAAATCTGCCTTTTCATTATCTTATTTGTGCATTTTAGATCTCATTTAAAATGTTTTCCCCACTCCTTGGAGAAAATATTATCTTTATACTTCTTATTTATTTGTATATTTAGGATATTAATATATTTCAGTGCAATGCTGTTTGGATTAAAGTAGTCATATATCTATGTTATTTTCCATAGATTGTGCCATTAATTTTCTCAACACTACCTACTAAAATAAACCATTCTTTCCCTATTTGTAATAAATCATTTCTTCTTTTTATATATACATAGAAATATATACTTATACAGTAAATAAATAATATAAAAATAAATTGTTTTTCACATACAACTGTAAAGATACTTTCCAACCCCTGTATATTTGAAGGTTCTTTTTTGTTCTCTTAGTCAATTCCTTGTTCTTATAGTTTAGAACTATAGTTTATTAGAATATATCATTTGTCAATGAGAATACACATATCTTCTTTATCAAAGTTGACTTAGCCATTTCTGCAACTGAATGCATTCATGTCCACTTTAGAAAAAGATGATCAATTATTTCAGAGTGTACAGATGGAAATATTACTTTGATTATAGTGGTAATATGTCTCATTACACTGCATGACCAGATTATTATTACCACCCGACATTTGTAGGCAAATTAGCTGTACACTGCAGCATGTGGGATATCGAAGCCAAAGGCCTGTTTGAACACCTTTGCTGCCTGCAATTACCAAGATAAAAACATCTCCAATTCTCATAGGAACACAAGGATTGGATAGTCGAGTATTAGATAAAAGTCATGTGATCCTATGAATCATGTTTCCAGTTGCATTATGCAGATGGCAGAGTGAGAATTTGGAGGAAACAGCATGAAAGCATGCACCCCACATGCATGAGTACAACCCTTCAAGTTGGTGGGGGTAGTGTTAAGGTTTGGGGCATGTTTTCTTGGCATGATTGGGCCCTTTAATCCATGTGAAACAATATCTTAATAGCACAACATACCTAAGTATTGTTACTGATCAAGTTCATTCTATCAGGTTAATGGCATATCCCAATGGAGATGGTTTCTTCCAACAAGACAATGCACCATGCCATGGTCCTCATATTGTGTAGGAATGGTTTTATGAACATGAGGGAAACTTTACCTTGCTTAGGTAGCCCCCACAATCACCAGATCTCAATCCAATTGAGCATTTGTGGGATGAAGTTAAAAGAGCCATCAGGCAACTGGTTCCACAATCATCAAATCTCACAGAACAGGACAGTGCTATTCATCAGGCATGGTGTCAGATTCCTCACATCACATTTAAACATTTCGTGGAGTCAATGCCAAGAAGAATCACCACAGTATTGAAGGCAAAAGGTGGCCCAACCGAGTACAAATGGGGCAGTCATAATAATCTGGCCACTCAGTGTAGATGTATACATGTATCCTTATATATACACTTTTCCGTTTATTAAATGTACTTTTATTACTTAATTTTTCACTTTACTGTTTTATTAGAGCTGTATTTAAACTATAAAAATGTTAGTTCTTTATTTTGGTTCTTAGGTATTTTATATTTTGATTGTTATTAAGAGCACAATTTATTATTATAATGTTTATTAGTTGAGGTGCTATCGATGTCCATTAGCTACCTGATTCTTTATCCAGCTACCTTAAAAAACTTTTAATCTGTTGATTCTTTTGAATTTTCTGTTTAGATGATCATATCACATTAATCTTCATGCTTCTTATATATTTCTTGTAGCTTGACCTTCCAGTAATATTAAATACTAGAGGCACAGTTCATAAAAATTGTGCAATGGGGCACAGGGCTACCTCAGCCCAGCTTGCAACAAAGCAAGCATTCCATGCCTGGCCTGGCCAGAGGCCGGGATGTAACACTTGCCTCATTGTTGCAGCAGTGAAGCAAGCATGCCTCCAGGCTGCCCATTCTCAGCAGCTATCCCCTTGGGACTGGGAGACTCCGATAAGACTGAAAGGACTGGGTGCTGCTATCTTGTGGCTATGGGCACCTCCATCTTTGTGGCAGAGTGATGGTCAATTTGCATATTATCTCTTTATTAGATAGGATTATAAGAGATAGAGTCAATGGCAATATATTAAATATCTTAATAAAAAATATGCCAACAATCTCTCTATTAAGTATATTTGCTGTTTCTGTCAGTGATAAGTTTTTATAAAATTAAATGTCATATATTTCTAATATTCATAAATTAAATGTTTTTTCTCTTAGCATACTTAGTTTATAAAATTAGTTTATTTCTATAGTTAAACTCTTTTTAGAACATAATGATTATTTGTTCATTACAAATTTGATAAATTTCAACTATAATACTAAGAACAATAAATCATATAGACTACAAATATTAAAGTAATAAGATATTATTGCCGAGACCGGTTTGGCTCAGTGGATGGAGCGTCGGCCTGTGGACTGAAAGGTCCCGGGTTCAATTCTGGTTGGGGGCATGTGCCTTGTTTGCGGGCACATCTCCAGTGTGGGGTGTGCAGGAAGCAGCTGATTGATATATCTCTCTCATCGATGTTTCTGACTTTCTATCCCTCTCCCTTCCTCTCTGTGAAGAATCAATAAAATATATTTTTAAAAAAAGATATTATTATGCTTGTTATCTCTCTTAAAAATCCTATCTAATAAAAGAGAAACATGCAAATCAACCATACCTCTGCTAGGCCCACAAGGCACGCCCACAAGCCAATCAGAAGCAAGTATGCAAATTATCCTAACCAAGATGACAGTGGCTGCAGAGTTGGAGCAAGCACCAGGGCCAGCCTTGGCCTGTGCTCAAGGCTACAAAGTTTCAATTATAGAAGATAAATAAATCTCAACAAAAATAATAGCAGCCAAAGAGTTGGAAAGAGCAGGTGGCTTGGGTTGCCCCTGGCGATGAAGGAAGCCAAGTTTCCTGCCCTGGTTGGCCCTGGCCTCTGCTCAAGGCTACAAAGTTTCAATTATAGAAGATAAATCAATCCCAGATACCATGGCCTCCACTTGGGTGGTTGGGTGTGTGGTCAGCCTGCAAACCACCACAGGGCCCTAACTCAAACCTCACTCAGGCCACCCCAAGCCCAAAGGAAACCCCCACCCTTCAGGGCAAACCAGCCAGCTCCACCAGTACACCAGGCTTCCATCCTGTCTAATAAAAGAATAATATGCTAATTGACCATCACTCCAACACAAAAGATGGCTGCTCCCATGTGGTCAAAGATAGCTGCCCCTGTGTGGACATAAGATGGCCACCACAAGATGGCCAGCAGAGAAGGGCAGTTGGGAGAGACCAGGCCTGTAAAGGAGGGTGGTTAAGGGCAATTAAGAAGGGGTGAAGTTAGGCATCAATCAGGCTGGGAGCCTGCAGTCTTGGGCAATGAGGAAGGCAGGCAGGAGAGCAGTTGGGAGCCAGCAGTCCTGGATTGTAAGAGGAATGGCTCACTGCCCATTTAGGCCTGATCCCTAAATGGGCAGTCAGACATATGTTGAGGGGTCCCAGATTGTAGAGGGTGCAGGCTGGACTGAGGGACACACCCCCTTGAGCATGAATTTCATGCACCAGGCCTCTAGTTGATATAAAATATAATAAATAAACCCAAATACATAAAATTTGAATAATCAAATTTTTAAACTTTAATTAATAGCCTTATAGAATACCACATATATTTAAACAAGAAAATCCATGTTTATATTCATCACCAATTAAAAAATGTAAATGTTTACCATGAAAATATTTACAGAAAATAATCTTATTTTCCCAAAGAATCAAGACCAAATAAAATGTGTTCTACACTAATAATGCAATAAAATAGAAATTAAATTTTTTGTTTAAATATGGCAAAAAATACTAAATGTTTGTATTCTAAGTAAAACACAACTTACTAACTCTGATTAAAAGAGGAAAAAATAAGGAAAATGAAAAACACTTAGGACTGAATGCCAATAAGAACATTAGATGCCAAAATTTGTTGGATACAGAAAAAGATACATAGAGAGAATTTGTAGTTTAGACACATCTGTGAGCAAATAAATTTAGAAAAATAAAACTAAGAAGCTACCAACCATTTCATGAAGCTGGGAAAAATAAAAATTGAGAAACCTGAAATTAAGGAATACAATAGTAGAGTATAAAATTAGTAATATAGAAAAAAATTATAAATAAGGCTTACAGAACCAACAGCAAATTTTTAGAAAAGATGCAATAAAAAGATGCATGAGCAGTGCAAATTTCTAGTGATGTTAGTCAAGGAGAAAAAAGTGAAAACATATGAATAAAAGTGTTAAACATGAACTAACACAAGAGAGGTTTAATTAATAATTAAAGAACGTGCAAGAATTGGTATGAATTAAGAAACTTGAATAGACATATGTACACTAAAGAGTCTGAAATGAAGTAAAATATAACCCTCTTTATTTTTTAAACACACGTGACACATTCATGGTAGAAAGAATAAGATCCACCCTGTAGAAAGAATAAGAGCCACCCTAATCACTAGAACCAGTGATTACGTGGCACATGAAACCAATGAAATTTACTGGGTTGTAAAAGTTGAAGAGGAGGCAGAAGGGTCAATGAGAGGCGTGTGGCAAAGGAAGAAAATACAGAGAGAGTGTAAGCATGGCAGGGTCTCGGCCCATCATTGCTGGCTTTGAGCTGGAGAAAGGAAGTCTGAGTAAAGGAGTGTGGGCAGCCTCTAGATCTGACAGCCATCCAGCAAACAGGTCCCACCGTCCTAAAGGGTAAGTAAACTATTCCTGCTAACAACTGAAGTGAATAAGGGAATAGATTCAAGCCCAGAGCCTCCACAAAACGAAGCAGTCTTGCTAAAATTTTAAAGTTAGCCTCACTGTCAGACTTGCTAACTACAGAATTCTAAGATAATTCTGTGTTGTTTCATTAAATTTCTGATAATATTTTACAGCTGCAGTAACACAATAATATATGACCTGAATTTATTTCAGCCTTTAGTCTCTGACTCTCAAAAATTTTGTGAGCCAAGCAGAAACTGGGTTGGCTCAATGGATAGAGCATTGGCCTGTGGACTGAAGGATCCCAGGTTCGATTCCAGTAAAGGGCATGTATCTTGTTTGGAGGCACGTCCCCAGTGGGGGCAGGCAGAGGGTGGCTGATCGATGTCGCTCTCATCCATGTTTCTAACTCTGTCACTCTCCTTCTCTATAAAAAAAAATCAATAAAATATACATTTTAAAACATTTTTGTAAGCCAATTATATTAATTTACTTGCAGTATCACAGATACTCCATAGATAATGAATTTTAACATTTTTTTTCTTTAGAATTCTCTTTTTTTATGTAAAATTCTTATTTATTGATCTTACTGGGATGACATTGGTTAACAAAAACAAGGAGTTCTAATTAATTATCAAGCAAAACAAAAAAACTCTTCTTTGTAAAGACTTCTCTAACTCTCTTGTTTGCAATTCTACTGCCTCTCTTCTTTGCTCTTTGGGAAAAAAATAATAAATCTCTTGAGTGTGACAGGACAAAAGCTGTATTTTATTTAACTTTAAATTTCTGGCTCAGAATCTCACAAATAGGAAAAAGTAACAAATGCTTGTCTATGAGTGAATGGCACATTGGCAGGAAATTCCTGACCTCATAAATCTAGGCAGTCAATCAGCATATAAAATAGGAAATAAATTTCAGGATACATAGAGAGAGACACATAGAAATGAGGCTTTGGAAAACATTTTGTAACTACTCAACACTAAAGAAAAAAAGGATAATGCTTGGATGTGCATTTCCAACTTAGAAATGGTCTTTCTGTTGATCCCTGCTTCAGTCAATTCACTTTGACTAATAGCCTCCTGCATCAATAGTGACATATCGCTAAACTCTGCTACATATTTTGGGCCAGAGGAAACATCTTTGAAATTGTTTCCAGGATTGCCTGACTGCCTACATGTCCTCATCTTTTAAATATTTTATTTTTGGTATCTGCACAAATGTTATCTAATCTAAAAGAAAATTCTCAAGGGTAAACACCAGGTCTATATTTGATTTACCTCTCAAAACCTACTTCTTTTTTATATTATGTAGAAGAGTATTCTGCACATTGTACACATTCAAATGATTTAAAGCATTTTTTTATTTAGAAAATGAAATAAACATGATTTCACTTCTCCCTAGATTTTTCCTCACAAGCCAAGTGAGTCAATCTGCCTCTCTCTGTGCTGTGCACCTAAGTACAAGGACTGGCAGTCATTGTTCAATACCCAGAGCCCTCCAGATGGTTTTCCATTTGTGCAACCTGCAACCAAAAGTCTGGTCAAGCTTATCTCTTGATTACCTTCATTCTGGGCTGCCAACATTCTCAAATGACTGAGTATTGCACATGCATACCTTGATGTACATATCATGTGTTCTGGTTTAAAAAATGTCATATAATTTGTTGAAAGTAACACCTAGTTGAAATAAAATAGAATCAATGTTAACCTCAAAAGTATTTTTATTTCTACCTCCATTTTCCCCTGATCATTCATAAAGATGTTTGAAATGACTATTTATATGAATTTGATAAATCACTAAAGAATGAATTAACAAGTAAAAAATCTATTTTACTGTCAAATCTGCAGAAATGAATTGAAAACAAAGTACTATTGATTTCAAATAAAACTGTCCATCCTAAGCAATTTATCACATGAAAAAATTACACTTTAGAACATTTAAAAGTAAGACAAGATACATACTCAAAAATCAGTACAACACTGATCAATCTTTGACTGTTTCAAAATCTAGAACCTGAAAAAATAACTTATTTACATAAAACAAATATTTATTTTGAATCCTTATAACAATATTTAAAAAGAGAAATATTATAAAGATCATGCAACATTAGCACTATTACTCATCTTTTGGAAGTAGGAAAAATAAGTCTTACAGAGGTTAGTTTAAAAACTTAGTGTATTTCAGAGTAGGATTCAAATCCTATCAATTTACTCCAAAGCTAAATAACATAGCTTCTATTGTACTTCTCTTTTCTCAAATTGATAAAAATAATGTGACTGTCTTTTATTTAGCACATACAAATATCAGAGTACAGTAAATGTTTTATATATAAAATATTTTTCATTCTGCACAACAACCCTTTACAGGAGTATTTTCTACAAAAAACCTTGAATATAGTGCCTGCTGTAATTAACACTCACAGTTATCTTCTCACACTGCATGCATTATTGTTATTATTATTATTTAAATTTTTATTGCTTAAAGTATTACATAAGTATCCTCCCTCTCCCACTGACCTCTCCCCAGATGCCTCCATCCCAGCACACACCCACCACCATCCGCTTCCCAGTCTGTGTCCGTTGGTTATGTTCATATGTATACATGGTTGATCACTTACCCTCTTAAACCCTCATTCCCCACATTCCCTCATAGGTTGGACAGTCTGATGCTTCTATGACTCTGGTTCAATTGTTGTTCATCAGTTTATATTATTCATTATATTCCACAAATGAGTGAGATCATGTGATATTTATCTTTCTCCGACTGGCTTATTTTGCTTAGCATAATGGTCTCCAGTTCCATCTATGCTGTTGCAAATGGTAAGAATTCCTCCTTTTTATTGAAGCATAGTATTCCATTGTAGATGTAAGCACAATTTTCTAATCCACTCATCTCCTGATGGGCACTTAAGCTGTTTCCAAATCTTAGGTATTGTGAATTGTGCTGCTATGAACTCAGGGGGCATATATCTTTTCTGATTGGTCATATATTCCTACAAGTGAGATTACTGGATCAAATAGAAATTTGATTTTTAATTTTGGAGGAAATTCCATACTGTTTCTCACAGTGGTTGCACCAGTATGCATTCCCACCAGCAGTGCAAAAGGGTTCCTTTTTTTCTGCATCCTCTCCAGCACTTGTCGTTTGTTAATGATATTCATCCTGAGAGGTGTGAGATGTTATTCTTGTTACCATCTCTATTTTAGAAATTTAAAAAACTGAACTCAGGAACAGAGAAGTTTTCCTCAAAGTCATACTTACAATGAATGGCTGAGTAAAAATTTTAAAGCAAATTTATTTCTTGCTCTATTTATTAGAATCTACCAAACCAAATCTGCCAGCATTCAAAAATATATGCAAAAGAATAGCATCCTAAAAAGTCTTGTTATTATCAGCATCTTGATAACAATGTAGGTGTCACTCTAGTGGTGCATCTGCCCCTTAATAAAATCTCCTGGACATGATTTAAAACAAATTTCTCCCTTATCTATTTATTTTGCAAAATTAATCCACTAACTCCCACAACTTTATACATGAGCATATATTTTACCTTTGTGCATTTATCATATCAACAGAAATGCATATGGTTAAAATTATAATATTAATTTCTACTTGTATAAAACATTGTATAGCTTTCATAATATGCTGACATTTTCATATAAATATTCATTGAATCCTAATAAAAATCATCAGAGGGAAAACATGAGGTAAGACAAAAATATTTTACTGCATTTACCAATTAAGTAAGTATAGAAGAGATGAAAAATATGCAAAATTATATGGCTAAAAAAGTGTCTGAGCAGCAACTCCAATCAGACCTCAGGCTTTTAAATCTCACTACATTCTTCTCAGGAAATTTCAGATTCCAAAATTGCACGAAGCTGCTCAAAAAGAGATGATGGAGCCACAATAGATGTTTAACATGGCCCTCTTTTGAAATTGTTGATTTATATTTTTTTTCTTTCATAAGGAATACATTAAATTTGTGAGAAACAATAAAGTATTAAATTATCTACTCTTTTGGTTAATTATTTTATACTCATTATAAAATAAAGGTATTATAAAAACATTAAAGTTTCCGTGAGAAAAATTTCTTCTATGAAGTAATACCACAATTGTGAGTACTGATTATGTAGTTTCTCATTAATGTATATCTTTTTCCATCTATAATGTTAAAAATGGAACCAATATTTTGTTCATTTCCTGGTAGTATGAAAAGTAAAATTGCTAGGAATAATGGTATCTAACTATCTTTTCTTACTTGAGGCCTGCTAGCCTCTGCATCACTATCATTTAACCTATCAGTCTTACTTTTGAAATTATTGACAATTTTAGCCTTTTATTTAAATAGATTGAAAGTCTTATCTTCAAATGAAGAGCATGTTATTTAAACTTAATGTAATGCCATTTGACTTTTATATTGAAAGTCATATTAAGCCACATTTATATGGAACATAAAAGAAATATTGTATGTGTCAAGTGGCTACTGTTTTATTAACTTCCATTCATTTAAAATGTCAAAAATAAAGGAGGCAGTTAATCTAAAGCACAAAGTTCAAGAACCTAATGAGGTATGATGTGATATTATTTAGGAAAGGTTTTAATATATAAATCTATAAAAGTTTTGCAATGGGTTTAAAATCTTTATTCTAAAATTTATAGCACCTTAATTTCCTAAATTCTTGGGTGCTAAACTTAAAGAACCAAAATATTTTTCTGACAATTTAAAAAAAGCATTATCTATTTCATGGTTTTCTTTTGACCCAGCCTCTAAAATTAACTACCAAGAATGTATGTGAGCCCATGTAAATTGACTGCATATTCTTTATTCTTTGTCACATGTGTTCTTTTATGTCATGTTATGGCCTCCTTTGTCTGAGCACTTATTTGATTCTTGAATTTCTTACTATTTGTGATTTAAAATTGAGAATTAAAATGTCACTGGGTGCTGATTTGGTTGAACCATTTTTTATTTGGGTTTTGTTCTGGTTTGTATAATTATTTATATATTTTATCTGTATGTAGAATTTAGTTAAATATTTTATCTATATGTAGAATTTAGTTAAACAAAGGCCATGTACATACATTCAGGTTAACTGAAAGTTAACATGTATCATATTTGATCAATTTGCTTTTTGAAAACAAAAACATTATAGCACAGTTGAAGTTCTATGTAATGCTCCACAATGCATTTATTCTTACCAGACTACATGCAAAAACAAACTCTAACCAAAGATGTTGTGTTTTTTTTCATATCCATGTATTTTAGAATTGTATTACATGAGTTCACCAACAGAATGTGCTCATTGTAGTGTTTAGTTTATTTTATTTTAATCAATTTTATGAGGGTGTCATTGGTTAATAAGATCACAACAGTTTCAACTATATAATTGCATGAGACTTAATCTGTATACTGCATTGTGTAACAACTAAAAGTCAAATCATCTTCCATTCCTCTATACTCTTTAATATCTCTTACCCCTGCCTCTTTAGTAACCATCATACTGTTATCTATGTCTATGAGTTTCAGGTTTATATCCCACATATAAGTGAGATTATATGGTTCTTAGTTTTTCTGATTGAATTATTTCACTTAATATAACATTCTCAGAATCCATTCATGTTATCCCAAATGGCAGTGTTTCATCTTTTTTTATAGTTGAGTAGTATTCCATTATATATATGTACTCTTCTTTATTCAGTCTTCCATTGAAGGACTCTGGTTGCTTCCATGTCTTGGCCATGGTGAAAAATGTGGGCGGTGAATATATTATATGTTTAAAAATATAATATATGTTTTTAAAGTTTACATATATCATACCTGTGATACTATGCTGCAATTTGATATTTTTTTTTAAATGCAGTCTTTCAGGTTTATCTATTTGGTGGGTGCAGCACAAGTTCATTCTTTTCTGCTTCTCTATATATTTCATCATGTAAATATATATGCCCAGATTTATTTATTCTCATATTATAGTTGCTTCCAAATTTCAGCTACAAACAAATTTGCAGTAAACATTAGAAATATCTTCTAAGTAAATGTGTACTTGTTTTGTAAGTGTAGTTAAACATATTCCTATTTTATTTGTACTATATATTTTAAAATTCTCTCAATGGTACTTGCACCAATTTTTTTGCCACCAACAGCTAATATTTCTTTAGTTACTTCCTCACCAACACTTGATATTGGCATATTTTACATATTCTTCAATCTGTTATATGATAAATTATATCTTACTCTTGTTTAATATTCATTTTAGTGATTATCCAGAGGCTGAACATGTTATTTAGTGATTTTGTGAGTTTATTTTTAACAACCTTTGTCCGTTTTCTATTTAATTCTTATTTTTTATTTGTTTGAATTTTTAAAAAACACATTCTGCACATTCATCCATTGTTAGTTATATATGTTAGAAGTATATTTCCAGAGTCCGTGGTTATAGCTTTTCCTTGGGGATAATGTATTACCTAGCACAGAAGTTCTTCCTTTTAATCTAATCAGATTGTTTACTCTATTTCTTACTGGTTTATCCACTTAACAGGGGATAGGTAGAGATCAGCTTCATGCTTTTATTCTAAAGTGTAAAATTTTGTTTTTTGTCTCTAAGAAATAGATTTTCTTGTATGAGTGAAGAAATTATCCAATTCTGTATCTTTTTTACATAGGAATGAGAAATTCCCCAAGCATTTTTCTTCTATGTGTGGAGTAATTCCATTGATCTCAAACTGAACTACAGATTCAGAAATAGTCGGTAGGTGTCTCATTCCAATCAATAATCTGCTAACAGAAACCATTGTTTTTATTTCTATTGATAACTTTTAAATCTCCTTTGGGGTAATTTTTCCTCCTGTTGAGGAATAGCACATGTTCACTGTTGAAGAGCTCTACTATCATGTCCTGTCAAATACAAAAATTTCAACAATTACCCTTCATCGTGTCCCATCTTAGTTCTCTTTACTTCAAACTGGCAGTGTTTCTGCTTTTATAGTCCCATAAATTTGATATTGTAAGATAGTGCAGCCACACCCTGGGTGTTCTTTTAAGAATAAGATTTCTCATTGTTTTGCAACTAGACTAAAATTATTCTCAATCTTTTTAGTTCTGGTTCCTTTTGTTTTAAACATTTTTATTGATTTCAGAGCAGAAGGGAGAAGAAGAGAGAGGTAGAAGCATCAATGATGAGAGAGGATTATGAATCAGCTGCCACCTGCACACCCTGCACTGGGGAACAAGCCCACAACCCAGCCATGTGTCCTCACCGGGAATTGAACTGTGACCTCCTGGTTCTAAGTCAACATTCAACCACCGAGTCATTCCAGCCAGACAATTTTGGTTTCTTTTTATTTAACAATTTCTTCTGTAGTGCATTTCACTATAAGCAGTCAGGAGAAACAAAGGAACTTCAACATCTTTCTCAAAAAATCTCCTCAGCTAAATATGCAATGTTATTACTCAAGAGTCCCACCTCCTAGAAAATATTAGTACAGTTCAGAGGACATAAGTAAGGCCAAAAGACATATGAAAGCATGATCAAAGCCACTAATCATCTGAGAGATGCAAATCAAACCAACAATCAGATACCATCTCACACCTGTCAGAATGATTATCATCAACTAATCAACAAAAGACAAGTGCTGGAGAGGGTGTAGAGAAAAAGGAACCCTCATGCACTGCTAGTGGGAATGCAGACTGGTGCAGCCACTGTGGGAAACAGTATGGAGTTTCCTCAAAAAATTATAAAGGGGCCGAGACCAGTTTGGCTCAGTGGATAGAGCGTCGGCCTGCAGATTTAAAGGTCCTGGGTTCCATTCCGGTCGGAGGCATGTACCTTGCTTGCGGGCACATCTCCAGTGTGGGGTGTGCAGGAGGCGGTTGATCGATGTCTCTCTCTCAATAATGTTTCTGACTTTCTATCCCTCTCCCTTCCTCTCTGTGAAAAATCAATAAAATATATTTAAAAAATTTATAAAGGGAAATCCCATTTGACCCCATGATTCCACTTCTAGGAATATATCCCAAAAAACTAGAAACACCAATCAGAAAGAATATGTGCACCTCTATGTTCATAGCAGCATAATTTACAATAGCTAAGATTTGGAAACAGCCTAAATGCCCATCAGCAGATGAGTAGATTAGAAAACTGTGGTTCGTCTACACAGTGAAATACTACGCTGCTATAAAAAAGAAAGAACTCTTACCATCTGCAACAGCATTGATGGAACTGAAGAGCATTATGCTAAGTGAAATGAGCCAGTCAGAGAAAGATAAAGATCACATGATCTCACCAATTTATAGAATATAATGAACAATATAAACTGGTGAACAAAAACAGATCCCTCGGTCAGACCGTCAAACCTCAAAGGGAAGGTTGGGGAAGGTGGGGGTAAAGGGAAGAGATCAACCAAAGGACTTGTATGCATGTACATAAACATAACCAATGAACTCAGAAACCAAGGTGGTAAGGGCATGACGAGGGATGGAGGGTAAGAGGGGGATAAGGATACATATGTAATACCTTCACCAATAAAGAAAATAAAAATGATAATGAACCTGTCTTACTTAATATGCAACTCTATAAAATAGTATACCAACAGTTTTTTTAAAAAATATCTCTTGCTGAAACCAGTTTGGCTCAGTGGATAGAGCGTCGGTCTGTGGACTGAAAGGTCCCAGGTTCGATTCTGGTCAAGGGTATGTACCTTGGTTGTGGGCACATCCCAAGTGGGGGATGTACAGGAGGCAGCTGATTGATGTCTCTCTCTCATCAATGTTTCTAGCTCTCTATCCCTCTCCCTTCCTCTCTGTAAAAAAATAAAAAATATTTTTAAAAATTATCTCTTGTACTTATTATTCTGCTTAGGACTTATTTTATATTCAAATTTTCTATTGAGATTGCAAAGTGGATGCTTATAATCCCAATTCTATCAATAAATGTTAATGTTTGCTTTGGACAAATAGTAAACAAAAAATAAAAGAACACAGTTCAGACAAGTTATGTGCCACTTTATACAAATATCACATTTCAGTATCCAATATTATTTCTGTTTTAGACCTCACTAAAATTCCCCTTAATGGACATATTTCTATAATGCCCCTAAATTGTTTTTCCAGTCTCTGCCCATACCCAGGTTAAAAGCTGCTTTCACATTTTTAGGTATTTGTTATAAGAGCACCCCACTCTTAGTACCAAAATCTATCTTAGCTTGAGCTGCCATAAAAATACCATAGAGTGGATGGCTAAACAACAGAAATTTGTTTTCCCATAATTCTGAAGACTGAAAGTTTATGATCAAGGTACTAGCATTCTCTCTCTCTCTCTCTCTCTCTCTCCCTCTCTCTCTCTCTCTCATAAATGGCTACCCTCTGGTTTGTCCACTCATTGCAGAGAGAACAAACAAGGCCTCTGATATCTCTCCTTATTATAGCACTAACCCCAGCATGGGCCTCCACACTCATAATCCTATATAAATCAAGTTATAGCCCAAAGTCCCTTTCTCAAAATACCATCACACTGTGCTTAGGGTTTCAACATATGAATATGGGGGGGGGCACAGTTCAGGCCATTGTATTGGGGGCCTGCAGAGGAGGGTAATGGGAAATAATTAGGTATTTGGGGGATTGCTATACACTGCCTCTAACTTATACAGATTTTTGGACACCAAAACATTATTGTGGTCTGCTAGTCAGAGTTGGAGCAGATGACTTTCAGGTGATCAATCTAAGTTTTGTCTGAGGTTTCTCTCTGTCAGTTGAAAGCATCCCTGATCCTATTCTGTGATTATCCCAGTTCTAAAATGATTAATAGGAATAGCAGTATACAGATCTGCACTCCTGAAAAAATATATAGATAATAATACCACCATCAAGGTCTTGAAAGAGGCAGAGAGTAGTAATCCTATTTCCTTCACATTTAATATGATTATATGAATTATGCAGAAGAGAGATGAATTTTGGATAATGATAATTAATTATTATAAACTTAAACAGGCAATAGCTTCTAGTACAATTGCTAATCCAGATGTAGTTTCACTGCTTGAATATGCATTCAGCTCCAGAACACAAAAATGTTTTTTCCCTCTATACTGTGAGTAAACACCAACGGAAACTATATCCTTTCAGTTGGTATGGTCAGCAGCACATCTTTGCTATTGTGCCTCAGTGTGATAGCAACAGACAAGGTATAGCATAACATAATCATAAGGAATAAACTGACAGTTGGACATCCCTCTCACAATCCAGGACTGCTGGCTCCCAGCAGCTTACCTGCTTGCCTGCCTGATTGCCCCTAAATGCTTATGCTTGCCAGCCTAATCACCCCCTAACCACTATCCTGCCAGCCTGATCAACATCTAACTGCTCTCTTGCAGGCCCAATTGTCCCTAACTGCTCTCCCCTGCCAGCCTGGTCACCCCTAACATCCTCCCTTGCAGGTCTGGTCACCCCCAACTGCCCTCTCTTGTTGGCCTGGTCGCCCTCAACTGCCCTTCCATGCAGGCCTGATTGCCCCCACCTGCCCACCCCTGCAGGCCTGATTGCCCCCAAATACCTCCCTGCAAGCTTGATTGCCCCCAACTGTCTTCCCTTGCAGGCCTGGTTACCCCCAACTTTCCTCCCCTGCTGGTCTGGTCACCCCAAATTTCCCTCCCTTGCCAGTCTGGTCATCCCAACTGCCCTCCCCTGCAAGCCTGATTGCCCACAACTGCCCTCCCCTGCTGGCCATCTTGTGGCAGCCATCTTATGTGTTGGAGTGATGGTCAATTTGAATATTACCTCTTTATTACATAGGATGATCACTCTAATCAATCTATTACCCTTTTGGTATTAGTTTGCAATAGTGTAATTATGTGTTATAATATGGTTTTCTTTGGTTTTATCTTTGTTGTATAAACCATAAAGAAGTTATCTGCTAGGAAACTAACAATTTACAACATGGTAGCACATCTGGTTTGAGAGAAATAAGATAATAAAAAATGACAATGTAGAAATCAAAAAAGATGTTGGAATCAGTTTAATATAAAAATGTAATAAATTTAACATGAATAATTTACTATGAAATAAGAAGCAATTGAAAATTACAGGCATAAAAGAAATTTTAAAAAGAAAGGGGAAACAAAAGAAATAAAGGTCATGGCCTTTGTTTATGGTTCAGGGTAAGGAGGCCTCTACATCTTTGAGATTTCCCAAATGTTAGAGGTGTCTTTGTTACTAATGGTGTCCTTTAATTATTTATGTAATTAAGGTGATTCATGGTAGATTATGAATAATTCTTAATAGATTATGATAATGAGATGACTCAATATGTAAGCTGGCCCTGCCACAGAGATCAATATGTGATGGATTAGAAGGATGGGGCTTTGAGACACATGGAATGGGTCCTACTTCAAGGGAGTAAAGGGGATATGGATTGTGTTTAATTATATGCCAATGTTTTAATCAATCATATATACATAATAAAAATATCTAGATACGTAAGCTCAAATGAGCTTCACTGGTGAACAATACTCTGTCCATATTGCTATACAAATGGGAAAAGGATGACACATTCCTGAGGACATGAATGCTTCATGTTTGGGACCCTTGCTCCATATATCTCTTCTTTGGCTGATTCCGATTTCTGTCCTTTTTACTCTAATAAACTGCATTTATAAGTATAGTGCTTTCAGCAAATTCTCTGAGTCATTCTAGCAATTTATTGAACATGAGGGTATAACAGAAATTCTCAAATGGCCAGCTGATCAGAAGTGTGGGTACTTAAGAATTCCCAAACTTTCATCTGATGTCTGAATTAAGGCAAGTCTTGTGAGGGAATGTGACCTAACTCTAGGTAGTGACCTAAAGTCATTGAGCTTCGGTTGATACTGTTTTTGTCAATGCCATTAAGATAAATACTGAGGTTAGATTATTACATATTCCCATCTGTAGGTCAAAAAAAATTTTAGCAATTAATATTTTTTGTTTATTTTGCAAAATAGCATGGTACTTTTTATTTCCTTTCTTAAGGAAATGTATGTACTTTTAAAATGCTCATTGTGAGTGTAACAAACAATAAATGAATAGTAACAATCATATTTCACAATTTTTATAAGTTGCTATTTTCTGTTTTCAATTGTGCTAAAGGACAACTGACAAAGCAGTCTTCATTTGATTTTCAAGATCTGTTTATATGAAATAAATTGCATTATTAGATACACAGCTTTTGATTTATTTTTGTGTTCCATGGTGTATTACCTTGTGCCCTCTTTTTTCTTAACCAATATTGTCTTTTATGGAACAGGGCATTTCAATCCAATATTGTTATTTTTAAAAACGTGGAAATAAGAGAACTTTCTAAATGTTATTTTGTCTGCAAATTGATTACAATCATGGTGCGGGTTTTGAGTATGTACTGAATGGTTCAAGTAGAATTTGAATACATGCTATGATATGCTTACACCAAAGGCTTTTTTGCTTTAAGAGCATGATCAGAGGAAGCATTACTTGTCAGAAAAGCTGACATTTGTATCAGAGCCTAATTGCTAATGGGTTCATGCATGAGAACTATGGGAAATAGGTAGCTTATATAGTTATATAAAATAAGATAAATACAGGAAAGATTATCTGCCTGAAACTACCTAAGGGAAGTTACAGGAATTACTTCTTGTGAAAGACTCTAAGTTTAAGAGAATGTATCATCAGAAAGAGAGAACAATTTTGCACTACGGCAGAGCTAGAGTGAAACAGCTTTAGAACCACCACTACCTTGATGCATTTATGGGATGTACAAGGGGTGTATGAGCTACAGAAGCAGCAGTACCCAAGGCAGTGACAGCAGATGTTCAAAGCTGACCTACCTAATATACCAGGAATAGTGTCTGAGTGGAGGAGTTGATAGGGACAAAAATACTCAAAATAGTGCCATTTCTTCCAGTGAGAACACTGCCTGTTAAAAACGGTGGAACTGGTATGGCTTTGGAAGAATAGCACCTAGCAGAATAATTATACATTTAAAAGACAAATGCACATCTGCTTGGGCCTCCAAAACAACCTTGAGCAAAAAGAATAAACATTTGGAAGGAAATATAAAACATACAAAGGACCTCCAGGATAAGGTATAGGTAATAGGAAATCCAGGGGATCCACAGACACTTAAAATCTGGAGATATTCAGATTGTGTCTAGGTAACACTTTTTAAATTAAATTTTTGCTACTAGATAGTAAACTAGTAATTATAAAGAACATATGGTTTATTAAACAAAATATATGCTTAGTTTAATAATTTCCTGAGTTGCTGTTATTGCTGATATATAAATGTTGAAATAAATTTATACAGGTATATAACATCAAATATTTTAACAGTTACATTATGGAGATGAAACAAAAATTCACCTATTACTTAAAAATCTTAGCATTTTCCAAGAAAAATAATGAATAATTTATCTGAAGTAAATCCAGTAGTTTTCTATACTGTATATGAAGCACTGTTATGAAAATATCTTCTCATTCAATGGAAATATATTTTCTTTGTCTTTTCATAAAATACGGGTGCTTTTTGAGAAACAATACTGAAAAATTGTCAAAGAACTTGCCTATGATATATGAAGTCTGCAGGTTGAAAATGAATTGGGTACCTAGCATTCTTGTTTATTCAGTTTATTCTATTTGAGTATAGAAATGCATGCTTTCACATAATCAGTGCTATTAAAAAGCTCTCAGTGCAAAACAATACTTCTACCCTATATTCACAATACCTGAAAGGAGTAACAACTGATAGTAATAGAATAGTGCCAAGGTAAAGGAGGGAAAAAAATGTAAGAAAGGTCACCATATTACTTTACTTCAGGAACTCCATAGACCATCACAATGGTTACTCCTTATACTCCATTCTATTTCTTTATATTCCAGTTTTAACATTGCTATTCCAGCCTCATACCCTCCCAAACCTTGCCTACATGAGTCCAGCTTCAGGTCCCATGAAAGATACTCCAGAAACCTACCTTCACGTTGGGAAGAAATTCCTCAAACTTGCTTTCAGAGCTAGAATGGAGTATGGAAAGGGGATTATGAATATCTGCCATCCCAAGGTGACCCTCAGCAACCAACTTACTTATTAAAAAAAGTGAGATGACACACACTAAAATCATTTATATAGTAAATTACTTGTACATTGTACATTTGGTTAGACCATGACAACAGATGTTATTGCACTGCTCAAACTTAGAATTTGTCACATCTGACACAACAAATCCAGGTGGGTCAGCTCTGATCCTATAGTCAATCACTGTCCTATGGTCAGGTGCTTAGTCTCACATGGAACTTAGGAGCATGTCAAAAATCTGCTCGTTTTCTGTTACTGAAATCACAACCTCTCTCCAGAAATGTAGGACTCCTCACTGATATTCCCCTATTGTTTCCAGAAACTCAATACAACATCCTAATCTGCCTCCAGCACTTTGGAGTCTATCACATAAAATGACTGAGCTAAAGAACTGCTATCACAGTCTGGACCTGCTGCGAGCACTCTGGGTCCACTGAAAATGTGTAACCTTGAATTACCTAACAAATAGGTGGAAGTCATATCCCCAAAAGATTAATATTCTCTGAAAAATCCCAAAACAGCTACAGACTGCTGTTCTTTTTATTCGTGGCAGAAGACATAAAATGTAATAATTTGTCCTTCCATTGGAGGAATATCCTAGCATCTCCAGCCCTTAAAGATTCAACGGCGTGACAGGTCTCTAAATCATCCCAAGATTTATTTTCTACTCTTTGGTGCACATGAATCTTACCAGGGAAGTGAAAGTACTTTCTAATACAGATTTGTCAGGTCCCCTTAATGTGATTCATTAATAGAGTTAACTAATCTGATCTAAGGACTAACAAGGGGGCCAAATTTCGTTTAGATCTATTTGTAAATGTGAAAGGAAGTTATCATAGCTCTGGGCAAGACACTAAAGGTGCACTGGTTCAGATCTTCCTTGCTAATGGAGATTAAAAATAGCACACCTCCAGATCTTTATCTATATACCAATTTCCAGAGCTTATTAAATATTTCCTAATAAAGATATCACAACTACCACCTTTGAAAATATAACTTCATTATGTTTAGGCACTCCACTGTGTTCTGCTAATATCCATTTGTTTATTTCAGTGTTCTGTTTTGTTTTTCATGAATTCAATAAAATGTAATGAGGAACTGGTAACACTGCATCCTTTAAGGAACTAATCTCTAACATTCCACATGGGAGATGGCACTGATTCTGATTTACTGT
>PVJN01003116.1:0-106999 GCA_004026805.1 Lasiurus borealis | reverse complement strand
CCGCCCCCCCCCTCCCCGCCCCCGCGAGCCTCCAGGTTCCTCAGCCGGCCCGGGCCGGGTCAGTGTCAGTCAGGGAGGCGGACCGCGGAGCGCCGGGTTGCAGACACTCCATTGCAAGTCTCGTTCCAGGGAGGGGGCCGGTGCCTTGCACTCGGCGCCGCCGCCGCCGGGTGGGAAGGATGAAGCCGCAGCTGCAGCAGCCCCCCTATGATTGGCTGTGGCTCTTGTGAACCCGGAGTAAAGATGGCGGGCGGGCAGGCAGTCGCCGCACTGCCCACTAGGAAGATGGCGGCGCGCCGCAGCCTCAGCGCCCGCGGCCGGGGGGGACTGCAGGCGGCGGCGGCGGCGGCGGCACGGCTGCTGCCGCTGCTGCTGCTGAGCTGCTGCTGCGGCGCGGGCGGCTGCGCCGCGGCGGGCGAGAGCGAGGAGACGGTGATCATCGGGCTGCGGCTGGAGGACACGAACGACGTGTCGTTCATGGAAGGGGGGGCGCTGCGGGTGAGCGAGCGGACTCGGGTGAAGCTGCGGGTGTACGGGCAGAACATCAACAACGAGACGTGGTCCCGCATCGCCTTCACGGAGCACGAGCGGCGGCGCCAGAGCCCCGGCGAGCGCGGGCTGGGGGGCCCCGCGCCGCCGGAGCCGGACAGCGGCCCCCAGCGCTGCGGCATCCGCACGTCCGATATCATCATCCTGCCCCACATCATCCTCAACCGCCGCACCTCGGGCATCATCGAGATCGAGATCAAGCCGCTGCGCAAGATGGAGAAGAGCAAGTCCTATTACCTGTGCACCTCGCTGTCCACGCCGGCGCTGGGCACGGGCGGCCCGGGCTCGGCGGGGGGCGCCGTCGGGGGCAAAGGCGGCTCCGGGGTAGCGGGGCTGCCGCCGCCGCCGTGGGCCGAGACCACCTGGATTTACCACGACGGCGAGGACACCAAGATGATCGTGGGCGAGGAGAAGAAGTTCCTGCTGCCCTTCTGGCTGCAGGTGATCTTCATCTCGCTGCTGCTGTGCCTGTCGGGCATGTTCAGCGGCCTCAACCTGGGGCTCATGGCGCTGGACCCGATGGAGCTGCGCATCGTGCAGAACTGCGGCACCGAGAAGGAGAAGAACTACGCCAAGCGCATCGAGCCCGTGCGCCGGCAGGGCAACTACCTGCTGTGCTCGCTGCTGCTGGGCAACGTGCTGGTCAACACCACGCTCACCATCCTGCTGGACGACATCGCCGGCTCGGGCCTGGTGGCCGTGGTGGTGTCCACCATCGGCATCGTCATCTTCGGCGAGATCGTGCCCCAGGCCATCTGCTCGCGGCACGGCCTGGCCGTCGGGGCCAACACCATCTTCCTCACCAAGTTCTTCATGATGATGACCTTCCCGGCCTCTTACCCGGTCAGCAAGCTGCTGGACTGCGTCCTGGGCCAGGAGATCGGCACCGTCTACAACCGGGAGAAGCTGCTGGAGATGCTGCGGGTCACGGACCCTTACAACGACCTGGTGAAGGAGGAGCTCAACATCATCCAAGGGGCGCTGGAGCTGCGCACCAAGACGGTGGAGGACGTGATGACGCCCCTGCGGGACTGCTTCATGATCACGGGCGAGGCCATCCTGGACTTCAACACCATGTCCGAGATCATGGAGAGCGGCTACACGCGCATCCCCGTGTTCGAGGGGGAGCGCTCCAACATCGTGGACCTCCTCTTCGTGAAAGACCTGGCCTTCGTGGACCCGGACGACTGTACCCCCCTGAAAACCATCACCAAGTTTTATAACCACCCCTTGCACTTTGTTTTCAACGACACCAAGCTGGACGCTATGCTGGAAGAATTTAAGAAAGGTAGGGAGATTTTTTTGGTATCTTCTTTCATTGGCTTGGCTCTTTTCTCTCTCTCTCTCTCTCTCTCTCTCCATCCTCCTCTTTTTCCTCCTCCTCCTCCTCCCGGCCTGAGTCCTCAACCCTCAGACCAACCCCCCAAGGCGAGTTGACCGGAATTTCTCCTCTCTTTTAATGACAAAAGTTTGAAAGGGTGGCATGGATTGGGGGTGGGGGGGATGGGTGCAACTAGTAAGCGCTTCTAGGTTCTTTAAGAAGCACCAGACTGCCATCACTTGCTCTTTTCCCCATAGGAAAAAAAACAAAACACAAAAAACAAAAAAACGCAGGCTTTCTATTTTTCTGTGCATGATACTCCTCTCCCGGCTCTCGCGTCTTCGGTGCTGTGCCTGCATTCATTGCCATGGTTCTGAGTGGGCAGAGGGAAGGAGGGGGCGGCTGAAGTCACGCTATGCCATTAGGTTGACACGTACTAATCGCAGGCATTTGGTAAAAACATTTAAATGGCTTTTCTAAACTCAACGCAACCCTCTTCCTCCTCCTTACACATTCACTGACGTTTCAGAGATTGGAAGTGCATTTTTCAATAGCTTCTGTGCCTGGTTGCCGGGTGACCTGTGGGGGAAGGAAGATTGAGGTCTCTGCCTTAGATGCTAAGGGGGGTGGGATAAACCAGTATCCCCCCAAAAAATAAAAAAATAAAATCGCTCATTTGGATGTGACTTGCCTTAGCTAGAAAAGAGGTTTTTTTTAAAACACTAAAGTTCTTTATTAATATATAACTTGGAAGGACTAGAGGTAAGTTAACCTTTTATGAACGCTATAACTTGCCTAGCGTTCTTCACTCTTTGTTTATATTTACCTGCCACCGAATAGAATTTCCTAAATCTAGTGTGGTTTTTTGGCAGAAAACTATAATCTTTAACAATGGGATGAATCCCTTTATTATGGTCTATTTATTCCTTGAGTTTTTCTGTTGTAAACGTGTTCTTTTTAACCTTGACTACCTGGTACACGTTAAATTGCAGTATGTCTCCAAGTAGCATCCACTGTTTCGGGGAATTTTAACAGGGAAGAGAAGTGCGGAGCCTGAGGTGCTCACTTTTCTCGCATTGTGCTATTTTGTTTGTTTGTTTGTTTTACCATCTAATGTATAACTAAATAGCATATCATGCCATTATTACTGAAAATCTGCCTTTAAGAAGTTTCCACTAAGTAGCTTGTGTCTTTATTTGAAAACCAAGGGATCTCGAGTTTTTACATTGCTGTGATGCTAGTGCATATGCACATATTAAAATGCCTATTTAAATGTTAAAAACCCGATAGTCCTCAAAACTAAGTTTTCCTTCTTGAAAGAGAATTTTGGTCCCAGATAGTGGTCTCTGCGCTGAAAAAGACCACGTGTAAATGGGACAGCTCCCTGTATGTGACGATGATCTCAACGCAACTGAGTGTGTGGTTGTCCTAATTCCGTTTTCCTGCCTGAATGGGGTCCTCTCTGGAGCAGGATCACTTTGCAGTAATTTTCAGATAAAGGAGTAGAGCAGAATGTGCTTCTGAGATTGGTAATTTGCATTTAAAAGCAGGAGGAGATTCTTTTGGGTTCTTAAACAGTAAAAAGAAACTGTCCATTATCTCTAGGTGACAGAGTTTCTTTTGGCCATGTCATTATCCTTTCACTGCCGAGTTGTTAATTAGACCATCCAACCAGTCTCTTCTTGCATTTTGTAGTAATATCTGTAATACAGGAGGCTATCTTTAAATGCTTGAGAATGCCTACGAAAGACTTGATTTTCTTTCTGTTGTTAAATTTCCCAATATTGATACAGAGAACTTATTCTCTGTTGTTTTTTATTAAGAATTTTTGCACATCTGATGGAGGGATAGCAGTGCGTACTCCCTTGCAGGAACCTTTAATTCACTTATGTATCTTTTTTCTTTGAGAATTTAGTTCTGTACCTCACAACTCATTAAAGCCTGCTCCTAACTCAAAATTTCAGAATTGCATTTTTGCTGAAATTTGGTTGTGGTTGTCCTTGAACAGTTTTCCTGCGACTGATTTATTTTCCTCTCAACCCCCAAATGACCCCTCAGTATTTTTGAAATATATTTCTTAAGTAATTGAAGTAGTAATATTTTCTCTTGAATTCTAGAAAAATAATAATGTACATTAAGACTTTATTTTTGTCTTTAACCAGAGTAATGTACTTAGTCAAGGAGATAGGTACAAGTTAAAGCTAGTACATTCAAGCTAGTGGCATATTTGAAAGAATGGAAAAAGTTGCAGTTGGGAAATTTGAGCCATGATCTTAAAAGGGTAGAGTGGGCAGGTGTTACTTAAACTCTGGGAATAACTGATTTTTCACCTTTTTTAAAATCTTTTTTTAAAAAATACGTTCTTATTGATTTTTAGAGCGAGAGGGAGAGCGATAGAGACAGACACATCTATGAGAGAGAGACATCCTCTTGTGCCTTTTGCACGTCCCCTAGTGGGTTGCCCTCAGCCTGGGCATGTGTCCAAATCAGGAATTGAATCGTTGACCTCTTGGTTTGTGGGTTGATGCTCAACTACTGAGCAACCCTCACCAGGCTCTTGATCTGTTTTGATGAGTTTGGCCACTCTAACCTTACTAACAGCTGTGAACGAGTTAAAATATTTCACCTGGTTGCTTTCTTCTTCATTTTCTAACTCAATTACGAAACAATGCAAATAGTCAACTGTTGTTTTTCTCTATTGAACAGTGGTGTGTGGGTTGGACTTTTCATGCTTCTCTTTCTTTCTCCTAACAGTACCAACTATTAACTCCCCGAAACTGGTTAGATCCTGAAAATTGTCCTTCCCAATGAAGAATGTCTGCAATGAAACCTTCCCTCTATATAGTTGTACGTTATTAGTCTGAAGTATTTACTAGGGAGCGGGGGAAGTTCCTGTAATGTGAACGAAGTGAAAAACTACTTTTATATGAGCATATGTGAATGTCTTTTTTCTAATGATTAGTTAGAACCTTTGTCTGGCTGCCAGGAAACTCAGCTTTACTTGAGGTTGGAAGACGGTAATCATGCTAATTTTACAGCTAGCTTATTATTGCTTATTTCCTCTGTGCCGGGTATGAGGCTGAATGCTTTACATAAATCACCTTGTTTAGATTTTGTAGTAACCATGTGAAGCATTATCTCCATTTTACAAATGAGGAAGTCAAGGTTTAGTTTAAGAGACTTGTTCAAGGTCACACAGTAATTTGTTGATTGGGGATTTTAACTCAGGTCTGTGTGACAGCCAACCTTGTGCCCTTAACCACACTGTTATGCTGGCCCCCTGGATCCTGATTTTACATTTTTGTTTTTAATGGAGTGTAAGCTTTGGTCAAAACATTGCCTCAGAGCTTGTTGGGCGATAGACCGAGACATGTATTTAAGTATATATCTGACTTTAAACTCAGTGCTTCTGTGATGTTGTACATAATAGTTGGTGCCCCCACTTTTGCCATTAAAGCAAATCACCTTTTGGCCTGTGTGCTCCTACATGTAACTAATTAGTATTTCCACGTCAAGCATCAAGATTCTTTTGGAACATGGTTGATACTAACCTAGTGTACCAGCATGTATTGCTTTAGGGGGCTATTCCGCACTGTTTTCCTAATAGCTAAAGTACTCTTAGTTCTATATCTGTTTGTGTGGCAAGGGTGATTCAAACTCCGTTTTGTGTTTTAATCTTGATTTTATTTATATTTTTTGTAGCCACCTGTCTGGTAATTGCTAACCCATGAGCATCCTTTGCAGCTCTGCCCCTCTGCACTCCATGCAATCAGGCTTTCTCTCTTTTTCTTTTTGTTAGTTTTGTTACTTACAATTTTTTAAAAATATATATTTTATTGATTTTTTTTACAGAGAGGAAGGGAGAGGGATAGAGAGTTAGAAACATCGATGATAGAGAGGCATCGATCAGCCGCCTCCTGCATGCCCCACATTGGGGATGTGCCCGCAACCAGGATACATGCCCTTGACCGGAATCAAACCTGGGACCCTTCGGTCCACAGGCCGACGCTCTATCCACTGAACCAAACCAGTTTCGGCTGTTACTTATAAATTGAAATAGGACAATACAAGTAAATCCCACTAGAAGATTATGAGAATTTTGGAGGAGTGGGCCATGGTGTAGCAGAAGGAAGGGCTTTGATTTCCTGATAAAACCTTCCTAACATATTGGAGACTCTTAGCCACCTAGTTGTCTACACCGATGAATTTGAAGTGTTAGTAAACCAGTTACTGTTCTTTTATTTTTTACTTTTAGCTTTGAAACAGTTGCATTCTAGTATTGCAGAGCAGTTTTATAGCTGCTAGGGACTTAGACTGTTTTCTAGCTATTTCTTAGATAGGAACAGGTGGAATCACCAGATAATGTTGTTCTTCAAGGGAAGAATGCAGTATATAGTTTTCACTTAAAATATTCTCTCTTCCTATAACACAAGTCCTTCCATATTAATGTGCTGAGAGTTTAATATTAAGAAATTTTGTTTTCTCCACTTGCCTACTATCTAGGAGAATGTTTTCATGGGTGTTTAAAAGGTATGAATGGTATAGGGGTTGGGAGATGGGCATATTTGTCAATACGTTTATTAATTTTGTTTAATAACACATGCTAACCATTATAGTTGTGCATGTTTTTTAGAACATCCTTATGAAATATTCAGATACTATAGAATCAGAGCTGGAAGGACAGTTAGTTCCAGGATCACCTGGTCTAGTGTTGGCAAAACTTACCAAACGATAAGAATTACTCGGATCACTTTTTTCCTTCTTATTGTAAGTTGTTTATTATAAGATAATTTACAAAGATCTTGTTGTCCTTAGTAATTGAAGCAATGGACCAATAATTTCTTCTGACCAGGACAGCAGTAAGCTAAAAACAAAATCAACTGGCTGAATTTCCCTCCTTTACTAGTGCTTGTCTGAGGATGACACTCGATTTTCATTAACCCAGAGCCACAGCACCAGAGATGTTTCCATCGACTCCTTGGTGATGACAGCTTGGCAGGTGTAGTTGAAAGTCAAAGTCAATTTGCTGATCAAGTCAAGACGCATTCTTGCTCGCATTGCCCATGGCTGTCATCCTGGCACTTGGCTCGCTTAGAGTGGCCTCCTTCACAGAAGAGCAGATGAGGTTGGCCAGAGGGTGTTCCTGGTGATTCTGTAGCACGTCAGCGTCAGTATCACCCTGGATCTCATGCTCTCAGCACTGGCAATGCATGGTATTAAAGGGAAGGATGCGCTTTTCTTCTGTCTCATAGGAGATGACAGACCTGGATCTGAGATGATAGGCCCCTCATCAAATGCATACCCAGAGTTTAGTAATTCCAGGGCAATGACGGACACATCCCTAAAAGTAGGGCGTTTTCTGCCCATTTCTTTGCATGTCAGCACAAACCGGTCAGAAGGAGTCCTATGACGTATACCCCTGATTTTATCACCACTTTCAACAATCTTAACCTCTCTCCTGGCTCACAGTGTCGCCATTACTCTTTTCAACTGTTGAGCAGCCCCTCTGACAGAGGGCACACCAATCAGGAGCTGTTTCTCGTCTTCAGGCACCTTCACATGATCCCTTCATCCAGAGCTAGAGATCGTGTTCCATGCACGCGAGCTGCTTTCAGCTTCCTGTCAGCTCGGGCATATTTTGCCGCTGCTACCATTTTTATAGGTGATAATTTTCTGGATGTTTTTGATGGACTTGAGGCACCTGGTCATTTCTTTCCAAGTTGTGTATTTCGAACTTGGGTCCATTGCGGTTGCATAGGCTGTGCAGAGACCCCCAATGACACCCAGGAAGAAAACATGGTGGTACTGGCCCCTCACTTGGATCACTTACTAAGTATAAGGTTCTAGGCCTCCTTCAGGGATCTCTTGAACATTATAGAATCTCTAGGGAAGGAGGCTTAGAATCCCAGATTGTTAACAGTTACCTCAGAGTAATTCTTAGGATTAGGTGAATTTAGGAGACCTTGGTCTAGCCAACCTCTTAAATAAGGAAAGTAGACCCTGAGAAGGAGAGAATGTTCAGTAGTAGCGTCAGTAGGACTGGAACCCGCATCCCCGGACTGACTCTGGATGGGAGTTTTTTCAACTCTGACAGGCAGGGCCTCCTGGTCCCAAGTTGAAGGTACGGTACCTGCGTCACTGAAAGGGTCTGTGTCATTGAAAAAGCCAATATGCAGGTTTGCCGTTGATCTTCTTCCGATTTGGATGCCAGTGTTTTTGATATCTTGGATTCAAGACATCTTTGACAAGCATTTTGTTACATAGATAATAAGTTGGATTGTGTGAGCTTGTTTTATTTTTAGCTTACTTGGAGTTTTTTACTTGGCTGAGATCAGATTAGGAGGATATTTTAGGAAATATCTAGATTTCTTGAAGCCTCAGGTAGTTAAATGTCAGATATTTCTTTTGAGTTAACTTGTTTTGGATACTCTTGAATCATGAATCATTTTACTCTATGAGAGTAGTGAAGATTGGATATGGGACTGTAGGTTGCAACTTCTTTATCTCTTGTAATTTTTGTTCACATGCAAGTCTGTAAAGTTTCCATTGAAATGCTCATCAAAGCACTTGAAGTATGTGTGCCATTCATGCATCTATGTGCCCTTTTCCCCAAGCTTTTTATAATGTAATCTAAATTCTTCCAGAGAATCATGTCTAGTTTTTGGTGGTTATTTGTGTTAATAGGATCACAGAAGTCTGAGCATAGCCTTTTAGGTCTGAGTACACCATAATTAATTACCAGCTCTGACTTAGTATGCTCTGGATGAAACAGGAAAATACTTTGTACTGTTTTTTTCTCTTGGTTTTTATGGGGGTTGCATACTTCCTGCCCCCTCTCATACAGGGCCCCAGAATTACTTAAATTCTGAAACATTCCACACTGCTATGAAGTAATAGTTAATTTTAATTAGTATCAGAAAACCTAAATACAATTTAAAATATCATTAATCAGGAAAACACACACAAAAAAAGATTGAACTAATATAATATTTTATGGTTCGATTTGCTTTTGAACTAATTAAAAAGTTAAGAACGCCAAAACTGGTTTGGCCAAATGGATAGAGCGTCAGCCTGTGGACTGAAAGGTCCCAGGTTCGATTCCAGTCAAGGGCATGTACCTTGGTTGCGGGCACATCTCCAGTGGGGGGTGTGCAGAAGGCAGCTGATCGATGTCTCTCTCTCATCGAAGTTTCTAACTTTCTATCCCTCTCCCTTCCTCTCTGTAAAAAATCAATAAAAATATATTAAAAAAAAAAGTTAAGAACAAACCTCTGGACTCTAATTAGATACTTACTTTAGTTATGTATAAAGTAGCCTATTTCTGAAGGACACCCTTTCCTCTAAATGCATGTATTTTATTGGTATAGTAAACTTCAACTTCTGTAAGATTTGCTTGGCATATGAGGAATGTTTGTTAAACTAAATACATGGAAATGGCCAATTATGATTGAACACAGTTTAATTCAGTTTTGTCTTTTCATCTTCTTTTTCTCAGAATGAGCAAACAAGAATCCCCAATCCTACCAACACAGAAAAGGAGAGACAATAGAAGCAAGCATTTTTTATCATCATCACACAGTGGCAACTCCAGGATGTCTATTTAGAGGGATTTTAGAGGGATGGCGGGCTTTGGAAGGCAGAGCCCTCTCTAGATGATATGTTTATTAGGTTGGCTGTGGGGATGGCGGATGGAGATAATGGGGGAGCTAATCCTCTCTCTATTTCACATTAGTGCTACCATTGGTCATAAATACTGCTGTAATGCTGGCGAGATCCTCATTTCTTCAAACTTTACATCTCCCTTGCTGTCAGACTTAGATCGGAATGTTTCTCTTTTTGAATTCACATCTTGTGGGAGGATACCACCTGCTAATACAAAGATTAAGAAGCCTGACTGGTGTGGCTCAGTGGTTGAGCATTGACCTCTGAGCTGGAGGTCACGATTCAGTTCCTGTACCTGCGTAGTGGGCTGGATCCCCACTGGGGGACGTACAGGAGGTGGCCAGTCAATGATTCTCATCATTGATGTTTCTCTCTCTCGCCCTCTCCTGTTCTTTCTCTGAAGTCAGTAAAACTGTATTTTTTAAAAAATGTGACCTTCCTGGATCTACTTTGGATAAGTAACTTACCTTCTTTAAGCTCAGTATTTTTCCATTGTAAAGTGGGATATTTTCTAACTTATAGGCTGCTTAGTTTGAATTAATGTGATAGTGGATGTAAAAGCTTCTAATAGTACCTGACACCAGTCCTCAGCCATTATTTTTGTCATGATAATTC
Organism: Lasiurus borealis; assembly: GCA_004026805.1. Lineage (NCBI taxonomy): Eukaryota > Metazoa > Chordata > Mammalia > Chiroptera > Vespertilionidae > Lasiurus > Lasiurus borealis. Next base: position 96,852 of record PVJN01003116.1, on the reverse strand, counting down.
TATAGGCTCTTCATTGTTCTTGGTCTTTCTCTAGAGATTGCTAGTCAAGAGAGACACCTTGGCCCTGTGTGCTCATAGTTGTTATGGATGTTGAAATCTCAAAAGTGGCTATTGGTTAAAAGGTTTTACTTTTATTGTGATTGAAATTTAGGCTCTGTTTCCTTTTTTAGCAGTTGCTGATACTTGACAAGATGACCATAAGTGTGTGTGTATGTGTATTTAAGGAAAACAGAACAGTTGATTTTGATTATATGTTCTACCCACCTTAGAGTAAGAATACTGAGTTTAAAAAAAATTCTTCATTCTTCTTAACTGTAAGTGACTGAAAATGACAACACAGTTTAAGAGAAATAGAGCAAGCTCATGCCCTTGAATAACCAAAATTGGAAGACTAAAGGAAGATCTCAAATTACCTGATTAAAATCTTATAACACTGATTACGTCAAAAGCACCAAAAATGGTCATGTCTAACATAGCAAGTTTTTTGTTGCTTATAGCAATGTAAATTGGTAATACTTTGGAAGGCAACCAGGAGTCATTAAAAACTAGTCCTTTGGTTTAGTATTCCCTCCCGCCCCCTTTACCCCCCCCCCCCCGGAAATCTTAATTCAAGAATATAATTCAAGGGAAGAAAAGAGCTGGCTTTTCATGTTGCATATATACAACATTCAATATTGTGAAAATTTGGGAAAAAATATCTTAACACTTCAAGGCAGAGCACAGAGGGCAAAAGTTAAGAAAATCATAAATGTCAGCTAATTCCAACCATTTAATGATAATTTTGAAGGCCATGTAGCAATATGGGAAATTTATACAGACTATTTTGCATGCTCTGGGCTTTGGGTATTTGGATTTGGGTGTGGCTCTTTGGGTCTAGGCTCCGCCCTTCGCACTGCCTTCAGCTGTTCAGGGTCTGGGGTTGGCTCTTCTGATCTGGTTGTCACTTTGGGGCTAGGCTCCGCCCCTAGGGACTGGTTTGGCTGTTGGGTTCCGGACTCAGCCCTTTGGAGCTAAACTCTGCCCCTCTGGACTAGTTTGGCTGTTGGGTTCTGGATTCAGCGCTTTGGGGCTAGGCTCCCGCGCCCCCCTTCCGCGCCCCCAAAAAAAAAATTGCAAATATTGTAACTTGAATCACTGATTTAGATATTTAAATGAACTTCATTACATTCAGATGAAATTCATCCTGTTTTCTTAGGAAATATGAAATATTTTGTCATAATGTAGTCACTCTGTCATTTGTGGCATTTTATTTCCCCATCAGAAAAAATCCTGGCCCTAGCTGGTTTGGCTCAGTGGGTAGAGTCTGCCTATGGAATGAAGGGTCCTAGGTTCGATTGCGGTCAAGGGCACATACATACCTAGGTGGCCGGCTTGATCCCCAGTAGGGGGCCTGCGGGAGGCAGCTGATCAATGATTCTCTCTCATTGTTGATATTTATTTCTCTCCTCCCTTCCTCTCTTAAATCAATAAAAGTATATTTTAAAAAGTAAGCAAGATTCCTTAGTTTTTAGGGTGAAATAGGAATAGTGTTTTAAAGCCCATAAAAATGCATGTGTGTGCACATGTGTGTGCCTAACAGCTTAGTAAAATTAGCTTTGTATGTGAAAAAAAGGAGTTTAAGTTTTTGAGTTGCATTTGATTTTAAAACATGTTATTAGGTGGCAAAAGGCCAATTTGCTTACTTTTGTATCTGGACTGCCTGGAATGGAGCTATTTGATCCTTACGGATTATCTTTATTAAATAAAAGACTGGTAAAGTAGTTGAGTTTCAACTACATTTGTGCTTTTAGCATAAAGCTGTACTCCCAATAGACCTCTTATTCAGACTCTGGAAACTGATGCTTCCTTTTTATCTATGGAAACCATCACTCTAAACCATAAATGGTGATTATTAAAAGGAGATGAAAGAATGTTCTGGAACCACCCATGCTTGAAGTTCAAGACTACCTAATACCTTTTGCTAAAGTAAAATAAAAACAAACATTTATCTTTGATGAGGATCAGGTATTTGTCTTTATTATATCTTTAGAAAATTGTATATCTATTATACATCATTTCAGATAAAAAGATATGGTTTTCTTTTTTTCCCCACAGAATGTTTACAGAAACTTTATATTTATTTATAGGATAAGTTAGCTGTCATTTAGGCATCTCTCCTAAAGTCTGTTTTTAAAGGATATAAAATAATAACATTAGATTTTGCCCCTACTTCTTTATCTAACTTCCCAAGAAAACTAAGCATATTAGGAAGAGAAATCGATGTTTGCTTTAATTACAAACAATATTGCTCTTAAATTATCCCATGCATATTAGTCAAATGAATTTATTTATTCAGTTTCTTGATATCTAAAGCTGCATAAAAATTTTGGCATGGTTACCCTCCAGTGAAGCTTATCAGTTGACACAGAATTTCCAGCCAGCGTTTAATCATAAACCTCTTAAATATGAGTGGATAGCTAATATCTCTGGGTGTCGTTTTATTTTAATTTATTATTATTTATTGGATGTTTGGAAAGAGCCTCTAATAGTCTCATAGTGAGACTAAAACAGAAAAAGAACCCTAATTGACTTAAGCTGGTTTAGCTCATATTAGCTAAAATCTAGCAGTTACTACCACAGTTACTACTTTCTCTGTGACCTCTTAAGGCCACTTAACCAAACCAGCTATTAGTGGCAAATGTGAAGATTTGCTGCCTCTTTATACATGGTATAGATGGAATCTTTCCTATATTCATTTAACCCACAAGGTTGTTGAGGCTCCCACTTAGGTTGAATGTTGTAAATATTTCCTTAAGGCTTACCTAGCCTCACTGCAGTTCAGAGGCTAATGTAGGTATTTCTGGTAGAGTTTTTTTTTGTGTGTGTGTTAGGGAATCTCTGTTTTTCCTTTCTTAGTTTATTACAATATTTCTTAAGCAGTAGGTAGTTACTACTTCCTTCTTCTTGCCCTGGCATCATCTGTTATCCTCTACAACCTGGCTTCATGCTTGTCACAGCCAGTGACTTCCACTGTTGCCAAACCCACATCTGGGTTGTTTTCCTTCCGAGCTTCCTTGACTCGTTGGCTGCCTTTGGCATGAAGGCGAGAATCCCTCTTCTTTCTAGCTTGGTTCCTTCCCTGTGGTTCAGCATGGTCTTGATTTTCTTATTTCTCTGCCCCCTTTTCAATGTTAGGTTCCAGGTTTCTTCTTTCCATTTCACGTTAAGCATTCCCCAACAATTTTTCTTCATCTCTCCCTTCCATGGTCTTTTCCCATCTTTAGAAAAACCTTTCCTTACTTATCTTTAATTCCTAAGCATTTGCTAAACATCATATAATGAACTGTGTGGGATGCAAAGATGAATTAGCTATATTTCCTGCTCTCAAGTAACTTGCAATACTTATGAATTTATATTCTTTTTCATCCTGAATTTTATTAACAAATTTAACCGACATATTTTGAAAATGCCTCTTACCCATTTTTGTTTTCTCTCCATTCCCGCTTCTACTCCAGCTACTACTCCCTTTTGTTTGTGCCTTGTTCAGTGCCTGCTATACTTTAGGTGCTTCAAAAATCATTTTGAATGAATGAATGAATGAATGAACGAATGAATTCATCTATTTTGATTGTTCCAAGATGGTTCTCTTATTTCGTCTATTTCATCAAGTGTACCTCTGCAAAGTTGACCTTCCTTAAAAATAACTTTCATCTTAACAGTTTATCAAAAAACCTTCTATAGCAAAAACAAAAAACAAAAAATAAACACACACACAAAAAAACCTTCTATAATTAAAATAAGATACTGTCTGCTATGTGCTGAACTGTGTCCCCCACCAAATTCATATGTTGAGCCATAACCCCAATGTGATAGTATTTGGAGATGGGGCCGTTGGGAGGCACTTAGGGTCAGATGAGGTCAGGAGGGTGGCGCCCTCATGTTGGAGATGAATGGCTTTATCAGAAGAGTAAGAGAGAGACAGATCACCCCTTCTTGGCCATGTGAGAAACAGTGAGAAAGCCTTCTTCAAGCTAGGAAGAGGGCTCTCACCAGGAGCCGATTTAGCTAGCACCTTGATCTTGGACTTCCCAGCTTCCAGAACAGTGAGAAATAACTGTCTGTTGTTTACCATCCATCTGTGATGATATGTTATAGCAGACCAAGCCCACTAATACATTGTCTTTTTAGCTATCCAAATAGCCAGGATAGAAAAAAATGATCAAAGCAATATGAATAACTTCTAGAGGTCTGCTGTACATTGTACACTTACAGATTTAAGAGGGTAGATCTCATGTTAGTCTTACCATCATACAATTAAATTAAAAAGAAAAGGAAAAATGAAAATGTCCAATTTTAAGGCCCATGAGATGTGAACTCCTTCTCAGATGGCCTCTCCTACTAATCCCGACCCCTTTCCCCCGAAACTCTCCTCTCTTCGGTCACACTGGCCTTCTGGCTGTTTCTTGAGCACTGCAGACACTACGCATGCTCCTGCTTTAGGGCATGTGCAGTTGCTGTTCCCTCTCTCTGGAATGGCCTATGCCCAGGGAGTTTTATGACTCTCCCTTCCTCCGTAACTTTAGTTAGATTTCACCAGGTCAGGGAAGTTGTCTATAGCTTTCCTTTCTAAAATGTCAGCCCTTCCTTTATAATACTTATCTGCTCCCCCCACCACTTTTTTTTTTTCTAATCTCCTTTACCATATACTATATTATATCTTTTGCTTATTTAATTAAAAAAATTTTTTTGGCCTGCCTTTCTGACTAAACATATGCTTCACGAAAGCAATGACTTTTGTCTGTCTTGTTCCCTTCTGTATACCCAGGGCCATGAGAGGGCCTGGCATATAGGTGCTCAATAAATACTGTTGAATGATTGAAAGTGTGGTGTGTGACAAATACTCTTTACAATATTGATGGTTGTGTTAATTGGTATAATCTTCTTAGACAGTAACTTGGCAATATGCTTAAGAACCTTATGCTTAAACTACACCCCCCAAAAACACACACACACACACACACACAACATTATGCTTTTTGAATATCCTTTCACTTATTAGCTTCACTTCTAGAAATCTGATATCAGGAATTAATCAGAAATGCATATAAAACTTAAAACACAGAGATAGTCATCTCGATATATTGAAAAAAAGTTAACTTTTGTATTTTGAAAGTTGTGATAAATACACATAACATAAAATTTCCTCTTAACCATTCTTAAGTGTGCAGTTCAGTAGTGTTAAGTACATTCATATTGTGGTACAAACCAATCTCCAGAACTCTTTTCATCTTGCAAAACTGAAGCTCTTTCTAAATTTTAACAACTCACCATTCATTCCCTCCTTTCCCCAGACCCTGTCAACCACCATTCTACTTTGTTTCTGAATTTGACTACATTAGGTACCTCATATGAGTGGAATCATACAGTATTTGTCTTTTGTGAAGGCATATTTCACTTAAAGCCCTCAAGGTTCGTCCATGTTGTAGCATGTGTTAGAATTTTCTTCCTTTTTAAGGCTGAATATATATATATCCTGTATAATAAAAGGCCAATATGCAAATCAACTGAATGATGGAATGACTGGTCACTATGATGTGCACTGACCACCAGGAGGCAGATGCTCAATGCAGGAGCTGCCCTCTGGTGGTCGGTGCGCTTCCACAGGGAGCACCACTTAACCAGAAGCCCTGAGCCGGGCTTATGACTAGTGAGCATAATGGTGGTGGTGGGAGCCTCTCTGTCCACCGTGGCAGTTGGACATCCCCCGAGGGCTCTCGGACTGTGAGAGAACACAGGCTGGGCCGAGGGAATTCCCCCAATCTTGAGCGCATGAATTTCATGTACTGAGCCTCTAGCATATACAGTGGTACCTCGAGATATGAGTTTAATTCGTTCCGTAACCTTGAGGCGTGGGAAACTGAGATGCTCGAGTCGAGATAAACTGGTGGGTCGTGTGCAGCCAGCCGATCCGCGCGATTACTCCTATCTCAAATGTTGCTCATATTTCAAAGCAAAAATCGCTCACTCGATGGCTCGTATCTCAAAAATCTTGTATGTTAGGGCACTCGTATCTCGAGGTACCACTGTACATATAAAAAAGCCTAATGGTGGAATGACTGGAGGAAGACTGGTCACTATGACATGCACTGAACAGCACGGGCAGACGATCAATGCAGGAGCTGCCCCCAGCCCACAGGCCCTGACCAGCGGCAGCGGTGGAAGGTGGGCCGGTAAACAGGTGTCACAAGGGCAGCCAAGGGAGGTGCCAGTAGGGGCCCCCGATAGTTTTGTCGGTTGCACCCTCCTTATAACTTTCCCCCCAAGAATTGTCAGTCCACTCCCTTTCTATGCCCCTGATTCTATTATATTCACCAGGTTATTCTGTTCATCAGATTTTTAATTCACTTTATTTTTTAAAATATATTTTATTGATTTTTTACAGAGAGGAAGGGAGAGAGATAGAAAGTCAGAAACATCGATGAGAAAGAGACATTGAACAGCCGCCTCCTGCACACCCCACTGTGGAGATGTGCCCGCAAGCAAGGCACATGCCCCCGACCGGAATCGAACCTGGGACCTTTCAGTCCACAAGGACGCTCTATCCACTGAGGCAGACCGGTCTCGGCTCACTTGATTTTTAGATTCACTTATTGATAGATATATATTTGTTGTTTATAATTTTTATCTTTACCTTTTTCTTCTTCCTCTTCTTACAGAATACCTTTCAGCATTTCATATAATGCTGGTTTGGTGTGGATGAACTCCTTTAGCTTTTTCTTATCTGTGAAGCTCTTTATCTGACCTTCAATTCTGAATGATAACTTTGCTGGGTAGAGTAATCTTAATTTTAGGTTCTTGCTATCCATCACTTTGAATATTTCTTGCCATTCCCATCTGGCCTGCATAATTTCTGTTGAGAAATCAGCTGACAACCCAATGGGTGCTCCTTTATAGGTAATTAACTGTTTTTCTCTTGCTGCTTTTAATATTCTCTCTTTATCTTTTGCTCTTGGCATTTTAAATATGATATGTCTTGGTGTGGTCCTCTTTGGATTCCTTTTGTTTGGGGTTCTGTGCACTTCCTGAACTTGTAACTCTATTTCTTTCACCAGGTGGGGGAAGTTTTCAGTCATTATTTCTTCTAATAGGTTTTCAGTATATTGCCCTTTTTCTTATGGTTCCCCATAATTCAGATGTTGGTATGTTTGAAGTTGTCCCAGAGGCTCATACACTATCTTCAATCATTTGGATTCCTTTTTTCTTTTTGCTTTTTCAGTTGAGTGTTTTCTGTTTCTTTGTATTTCAAATCTTTGACTTGATTCTTGCATTCCTCTAGTGTGCTGTGAGGTCTCTGTATAATATTTTTAATTTCAGTCAGTGTATATTTAATTTCTAGTTGGTCCTTTTTCATATTCTCAAGGGTCTTGCTAAATTGATTGGACTTTTCTAGAAAATTCTTAAAAAATCTTATAACCGTGGTTTTGAATTTTATATCCAGTTCATTTGCTTTCCTTTTGTTTGTGATCTGTTTCTTTGTCTCTGAATTTTTGCTGCTTCCCTGAATTGGTAGAGTAGTTTTGTGTGGTAGGTGTCTTATAGGGCCCAATAACTCAGCCTCCCCAGTTACCTGAGGTGGACACTCTTGGTGCACCCCTTTGTGGACTGTGTGCACAGCCTTGTTGTAGTTAAGCCTTGATTGTTGTTGGCATCACTGGGAGGAATTGACCTCCAGGCCAATTGGCTGTGAGTATCAGCTGTGTCTATTCTGGGAGAACTTGCTGTGCTGGATACACCCTTATGAGATAAGACTTGCAAAATTGCAAAAGCCTCTGTGCTCAGCTTGGATGGGACAGTGTCTCAGGGCGGAGCAGACAGACATGGCTTTTTGTCAGCTCTGCCCTATGAAGCCCCTGGGTTTCAGTGTCCCTCGATAATCGCTGTAAGGACCTTGAGAGAAAGCTGCCCTCGAGTTTTGCCTGCTGGCAGACAGTCCAGATTCCCCTCAAATGAGTCTGGTTCCCAGAATCTCACCCAGAACTGAAGTTCAGTGCAGACGGGAGCTTCCATCTCTCTCCCACTTGAGAAAGCCGGCCACACACTCAGCAGTCAGTCCTCTGCGCTCACGTGCCTCTGGACCTCTGCCTCCCACAGCTCCCCTGAGTCTCAATGTGCTTTTCTCTTTTCCTGACATCTAAATTTCCCCCGAATGAGTCTGGGTTCCCAGAATCTCGCCCAGGACTGGAGCTCAGTGCAGTCAGGAGCTTCCATCTCCCTCCCACTTGAGAAAGCCAGCCACACACTCAGCCACCAGTCCTCTCTGTGGGCCTCCATACCTCAGCCTTTTGCAGCTCCTCTGAGTCTCAGTGTGCTTTTCTCTTTCCTTCTAGTTGTGAAATTTCCGCTCAGCCAGCTTTCCTGTGGTTCTGGATGGTGTCCATTTTGTCTTTTGTAGTTATGAAATTGTGCAAGGCAGCAGTTTAGGTGTTTACCTATGTCACCATATTGGTTTCTCCTTATTTATAGAGTTTTTAATAACATGGGGAAATTATTATTTTAATTGGAAAGAGAAACATGGTTTCAACTATGTCTTTAAAACTACATAAAGGGCTGTTAGGAAATATACCAAAATATTAATAATAAAAATGGGTTGACTTTTATATTTATCTTATACTTTTCTGTATTTTATAAATTAAGCAGGCATTACTTAATTTAATGAAGGTTAAATCTTTTTTTTTTAAGTCAAGAATACTACATTGTAATAATTAATGAGTTATCAATCTGAGGAGTAGCATTTTGAGGTTGTATATATATCCTGGACCTCCACAAACTTGTATCCAAAGGCTTTGGCATCATATAAGTACTAGAGGCCTGGTGCATGAAATTCGTGCATGGTGTTGGGGGAGTGTTCCTCAGCCCAACCTGCACCCTCTCCAATCTGGGACCCCTCAAAGGATGTCCCACTGCCAGTTTACAGGGATCGGATCTAAACCTGCAGTCAGAAATCTCTCTCACAATCCAGGACTGCTGGCTCCAGCTGCTCACCTGCCTGCCTGGCTGATTGCTCCTAACCACTCTGCTCGTGAGTCTGCTTACTCCCAACTGCCCCCCTGCTGGTCTGCTCACTCCAAACTATCCCTCCTCCCCCCTTCCCTACTGTCCTGATCACCTCCAACTGACCCCCATTGACGGCATGCTCATCCCCAGCTAGATCCCCTGCTGGTCTGCTTATCCCCAATGGCTCCTGCCATCCCATCTTGGCCTGATCACCATTTGGTGACCCAAGGTCCCAGCCCCTCCTTTTTTCTCTTTCTTTTTCTCTTTTTTTTCCAGCACCTCCTTGAGTGGAGGCCAGGGCTGGCTGGAAGCAAGTATCTAGAATTTATTTATCTTCTATAATTGAAACTTTATAGCCTTGAGTGGAGGCCAGGGCTGGCCAGGGCGGCCAAGAAGCTTGGCTTCCTCCATTGCCCGGGCAACCCAAGTCTCTTGCTCCAGGTCTGTGACCAGCTGCCATCTTGGTTGTATTAATTTGCATACTTGATCCTGATTGGCTGATGGGTGAGGCTTGGTATAGCAGAATGATGGTTAATTTGCATGTTTCTCTTTTATTAGTGTAGATCATTCTGCAAGGTCTCCATTGCCCATCTTTGTCCATAGTAATCTATTCTTTCTTCCACTCTAGCATGAATATAGATAGATGTTTGAGATGGGAAGAGATAGTAGTGAAAATAATTCAAACATCTTATTTTCTAGATGAGCATTAAATATAAGAGCAATTGTGTGGTTAGTGACACAGGACTAGAACCTGAGTTTCCTGGTTCTGAATTCAGTGCTCCAGCTGCTGCTTATTGACTCTGAACCAATAATACAAAACAAATATGTATTACTTCAAATAGAGTATAAATTGTTTGCCACTAGCAAGAAAGCACATATTAGTTTTTCTTTTCCATTTATTCCTTTATTTATCCAAAAGAGGCTACTCTGCCTCTTCTGGCCCTTTCAGTTCTTTCCAGTCCAGTCCTGCTAACGTAGAGCTCTGTGCTCTCACCTCTCAGTCTTCCTATGTGCTTTGGCTTGCTTCATTCTTTCTTTCCTTTTCTTTTTTATTATTTTTTTAATTTAAATTTTTATTTATTATTTTGACAAATAAAAATTGTATGTTTAAGATATACAACTTGATGATTTGATATATGTATGCACTGTGAAATGATTACCACACTCAGGTTGATTAACATTTCCATCACCTCCCATAGTTATCTTTTTTGTATATGTGCATGGTAAGAATACTTGTGATTTACTCTCTTAGCAAATTTCAGTATACAATACATTAGTATTAACTAACTCATAGTCACCATGCTATACATTTGGTCTTCAGAACTTACAACTGGAAGTTTGTATTCTTTGATCAACATCTTCCCTTTCCTCCCCTTCCCCTGCTCTGGTAACCACTATTTTATACTCTGTTACTATGGGTTCCACATTTTTTTCCTTTTTCTTTTTGATTCCACAAATAAGTGAATTCATGCAATCTTTGTCTTTCTGTGTCTGGCTTATTTCACTTACATGAACCTCTGGGTTCATCCACGTTGTTGCAAATGGCAGGGTTTCCTTATTTTTTAAGGCTAAATAATAATATTTTAGTGTTTGTGTATAATATTTTCTTCATCTATTGATAGGCACTTAAATTGTTTCTGTGTTTTGGCTACTGCGAAAAATGCTGAAATGAACATGGGAGTGCAGGTATATCTTTGTCATGTGCTTTCTTTCTAGTATATATCACTTTTGGATATATACCCAGAAGTGAGATGGTTGGATCATATGCTATATTTTTTATTTTTGAGGAACTTAAATATTGCTTTCCATAATGGCTGCACTAATTTGCATTCCCACTGACAGTGCAGAAGGTTTTTTTTTCTCTACATCCTCACTAGCACCTGTTATCTTTTGACTTTTTGATAATAGCTATTCTAACAGATGTGAGATAATATCTCATTATGGTTTTCACTTGCATTTCCATGATGATTAATGATATGGAGCATCTTTTCATATACCTGTTGGCCATTTTATGTCTTTGGCAAAGTGTCTGTTCAGGTCATTTGCTCATTTTAAAAGTAAAGTTATTTAATTTTTTGCTATTGAGTTCTTTATATAGTATTTTGGATATTAATCCCTTATCAGATGAATGGTTTGCAAATATTTTTTCTCATTCTGTAGGTTGCCTTTTCATTTTGTTTGCAGAAACTTTTTGACTTGATGTAGTTCTTCTATTCTTATTATTTTACTTTTTTGCTTTTGTTGCCGATACTTTTCATGTCAATTCCAAAAAATAATGTTCAAGACCAATGTCATGGAGCCTTTCCCTTTCTTCCCTTGTCCTTTAAAAAATGTTTTTATTGATTTGAGAGAGAGAGGCAGGGAAAGGGAGAGACATCGAAACATCAACGAGAGAGAAACATCAATATCTACATAGATAGGCTGCTTCCCGCATACCTTCTGCTGGGGATTGATCCTGTAGCCTGTTGCATGGATAGACGCTCAACCACTGAGCCACACTGGCCTGGCATTCCTTTTTATTTTTTATTTCTATTTATGGTTGAAAGTATTACAGATGCCTCCCTGTTCATCCCCTCCCCTCATTGACCTCCTCCCCCCTCCTCCCAGGCCTTCACCACACTATTGTCCATGGGTTATGCATTTATACTTTTTCCTTTTGCATGCTGCTGAGTTGAGTTGGGATATGCAGAAGAGGTCTTTACCTACCTTCAGGCTGAGTTAGGTGCCTTTTTTGTTATTATAGTACCCAGTTCATTCATCATATCACCATGGGGCTCTTTTCCCATTCTGGCTGTTTACAATTACACTCTTCTCTATTGGACTGCGAGCTCATTGAGGTCAGGAATTTTGTTTAGTTCATCTCTAGGCTTGTTACTTAGAGTACTTTGTCAGTGTTTGCTTAATCACTGAAGCCATTTCCACTCTGTGGTCACTGATTGCTCTACCATACAGGCATGGTTTTGACTCAGACTTCCAAGTCCCTCTAGTTCTGACAGTTTCCATAAATATTTGATGTATAATGTGCAAGGCAGTGTAGAAAATAGAAAACTGTTTTGTATGCAGTGCAGGCCCTTAAGCAGCATAGCGGAAAAGCCCTGACTAGTTATAAAAAAGGAAGCGCTAATTGGTGCAGTAGGGAATATTATGAAGTGCTTTAGCAGGGAGAGGATGGTTTGTTCTTAGGACAGTCTCAAAGGAGGCCAGAGGCTGAGGGAAGGGTCAGAGCCTTTCAGTTGAAGGGACAATTTTGGGAAAGGCATGGAATCAGAAAAGTTGAGCACTTGATTTGATTGGCTTTTTGGATTCTTTGCCTTATCTATAGTGCACACATAGCTTGTCTTTGTACATATTGATCGCTGTCCTGGTGAGGATATTTCTTCCTATTGATTTTTTTTAGAGAGACTGGGAAGGTGGGGTGGAGACAGAGAGAAACATCGATGTGAGAGATATACATTGGTTGGTTGTCTCCCACACCGGTGTGACTGGGGCCAGGGATTGAGCCTGCAATCAAGGTATGTGCCCTTGACCAGAATCGAACCCCTGACCCTTCCGTTCATGGACTGGCACTCTATCCACTGAGCCAAACTGGCTAGGGCCCTAGTCTACAATTACTGATACTAACTGAACATCTGTCTTGTCAGAAAAGTCCCTTATTGGAAAAGTATCTACTGTGGAGGACTTTTTAAAGCACCTGTGGTGGCTGTTGTTTCAACCAAAGTATTTTTTATATAAGGTCTGTTCTCCACTGTTTGTGCACCCCCTGTGAGCCCAGACTCTTGATCTTTACTCTTAGGTTTGCTAGGCTAAGCATCAGAGGAAGTACATTAATGATAGAAAACTGATGATGCATTATTGCTTCAATTCTGAATTTTTAGTTGTTTTCTGTAGCCTGAAAGAACTACTTAACTACTCTGATTTACATCCGGGATGGGACTTTAAGCACCAGTGAGGAAGGAAGGTGTGGGGCCTTCAACAGGGTACTTATTTTCCAGCTATTTACTTTTCAATAAGGAGAAAATTCTGCTAACAATATTGTGTTCTGAGAAAGAACTAAATATATGTATTTTTAATATATCAGTGTCCATTAAAAATATACTTCTGCTTATATTTTGAATAACTATTTGCCAAATGCCAGATTTTTTTTTTAAGCCTCACCCAAGGATATGTTTTTTAAATTGATTTTTAGCAAGAAAGGGAGGGAAGGAGGGAGGGAGGGAAAGGGAGAGAGGAAGAGAGAGGGAGGGAGGAAGGGAGGGAGAAAGGGAGGGAGGAAGAAGTGTGAGAGAAACTTCAATCGGTTGCCTTCTGTACGCACCCAACTGGGGACTGAATCCACAACCTGGGTGCCCTGACTGGGAAAATGAATCCATAGCCTTCTGGGGTATGGGATGATGCTCCATCCAAATGAGCTACCCAGCCAGGGAAAATGCCAGAACTTTTTACTCACAGTAATTGTTGCTAGGATAGGAAGTGTGAACCATTAAAGGACTTGATTATTTTCCTTATAAATACTGGCTTGCTTTGAACAAATTTATAGTTACTAACCTCATTGCCTTAAATTCCTCTGTTATATGTTTTGTAACACCTTCTCTGGCATACATATTAATCTTTTTTTTTTTACTGCTTCATAGGTGCTATAATCATTTTACAGTTTCCAGGGTTTTCAAATAAACCTATAAAAGATTCACTTTTATATTTAACTAGAGGCCTGGTGTAGGAAATTCATGCATGGGGTGTGTGTGTCCCTCAGCCCTGCCTGCACCCTCTCCAATATGGGAATCCCTCTCATAATCCACTACTGCTGGCTCTCACCTGCTCGCCTGCCTGCCTTCCTGATTGCCCCTAACCGCTTCTGACTGCCAGCCTGATCGCTCCCTAACCACTCCCCTGCCAGCCTGATTGATGCCTAACTGCTCCCCTGCCAGTCTGTTTGCCCCTAACTGCCCTCCCTTGCAGGCCTGGTCACCTGTAACTGCCCTCCCCTGAAGGCCTGGTCATCCCTAACTGCCCTCCCTGCAGGCCCAGTCACCCCCAATTTTCCATCTCTGCAGGCCTGGTCCCTCCCACTTGCCCTCCCCTGCTGGCCATCGTGTGGCAGCCATCTTTGTGTCCACATGAGGGCAGGATCTTTGACCACATGGGGGCAGCCATCTTGTGTGTTGGAGTAATGGTTAATTTGCATATTACTCTTTTATTAGATAGGATAGAGGCCTGGTGTACAAGTCAGAGCCGGCTGCTTTGCCCTGAAGTGTGTCCTGGGTCAGGGTGGGAATTCCCTTGGGGTGTGGGGTGGCTTGAGTGAGGGACCTGTGATGGTTTGCAGGCCGGTCACACCCCTCTGGCGACCCAAGAGGAGGCCCTGGGATCTGGGATTTATTTATCTTCTACAATTGAAATTTTGTAGTATTGAGCAGAGTGATCTTTAATTTCTAATTGGTCCTTTTTCATCTCTTCTTGGGTCTCGCTAAATATATCCATCTTTTTTAGGAAATTCTTGAAAAACCTTATAACCCTGGTTTTGAACTCTATATCCAGTCGTTTGTTTTCCTCCATTTTTTTCATTTGTGATCTGTTTCTTTGTCTCCACATTTTCGCTGCTTCCCTGAGTTGGTAGAGTAGCTTTGTGTGCTAGGTGTCCTATATGGCCCAATAGTTACCTGAGGTGGACTCTCTTGATGCACCCCTTTGTGGACTGTGTATATAGCATTGTTGTAGTTAAGTCTTGATTGTTGTTGGTATCATGGAGGGGTAGGGGGAGCGCGGGAGTGGGGAATTGACCTCCAATCCAATTGGTTGTGAAGATCAGCTGTGTCTATGCCAGAAGAACTTATGTGCTGGAGTCAGCCTTATGATGCAAGACTTGCCTCTGTGTTCAGCTTGGATGGGGAGGAGTCTCAGGGCTGAGCAGAAAGCCTTGGCTTCTCATCAGCCCTGTCCTATGCGGCCCCTGGATCTCAGTGTCCCTCAGTAATCGCTGCAGGCCTCTCTGTGCACACTCACGCTCGCACAGCTCCAGACCTCTGCCTTTCCGTCTCCCCTGAGTTTCTGTGCACTTCGGGGACCCATAAGAGTCTGGGTCGCCAGGGTCTCGCCCGAAACTGGGATTCAGTACAGTGGGATCTGGAGTTCAGCACAGTTGAGAGTCTGTTTTCCTCCCGCTAGAGAAAGCCAGCCACACAATCTGCAGTCAGTCCTCTCCGCGCACTTGCGTGCGCCTCCAGACCTCTGCCTTTTGCGGCTCCCCTAAGTTTCTGTGCACTCCTCCTTTTTCCTGACAGTCCAGACTCCCTCTGTATGAGTCTCTCCCAGAACCGGGGTTTCTGTCTCCCTCCTGCTAGAGGAAGCCAGCCAGGCACACTGCTGCACATCCTCTCCACGCGCGGCTCCGTACCTCAGCTTTTTACAGCTCCTCTGAGTCTCTGTAAGCCTCTCTTTCCTTCTAGTTGTAGAATTTCCACTCAGCCAGCTTTCCTGTGGTTCTGGATGATGTCCATTCTGTCTTTTAGCTGTAGTTTTGAAATTATTGTGCGAGGCAGCAGTTTAGGTGTTCACCTATGCCATCACCTTGGTTTCTCCTCCTAATTTGCATATTACTCTTTTATTAGATAGCATATCCGTGCTTCATGGTGTTCTAAAACTATAAATAAGTTCAGGCAGGCAAATGCCTTTGATTGGAATGCCTTTGTTTCTATGTTTTAGAAAATTGTATTAGTCTTCCAATGTTCCACATTGTGATGATTTTAGATGCTGGCTAGGATTTAAAAAATATTTGGAAATACTTATGAAGAAGAAATGTAGAAAAACACTGGAAAAAAAACTGGTCTCATAATTTTATTTTTATTGTTTAAAGTATTACATATGTCTTCCTCTCCCTCAACTCCCATCTCCCAGGGCAACCCCCTTACTATCCTATTGTCTGTATCCATTGATTATGTTAATATGCATGCATACAAGTCCTTTGGTTTATCTCTAACTCCCCCCACATCCCCTGCCTTCTCTTTGAGGTTGGATGGTCTGTTCATTGTTACCTTGTCTCTGAATCTATTTTTGTTTGTCAGTTATTGTTGTTCATTATATCCCCCATATGAGTGAGATCATATGATATTTATCTTTTCCCGATTGGCTTATTTTGCTTAGCATAACATTCTACAGTTCCATCCATGCTGTTGCAAATGGTAAAAGTTCCTTCTTTTTTATAGCAGTGTAGTATTCCATTATGTGGATCAGGGGTCTGTGGACCACTGGTGGTCCATGAGGTCCGAAAGGTTGGCAATTGCTGGTTAAGGAAACCTTTGGAGCAGTGGTCACCAACTGGTGGTCCATGGACCACTGGTTGTCCATGAGGTCTGAAAAGTTGGTGACCACTGGTGTAGATGTACTAATTTTTAATCCACTCATCTGCTGATGGGCACTTGGGCTGTTTCCAAATCTTAGCTATTGTAAATTGTGCTGCTATGAACATAGGGGTGCATATATCCTTTCTGATTGGTCATTATGTTTTCTTGGAATATATTCCTAGAAGTGGGATATTACTGGGTCAAATGGGAGTTCCATTTTTAGTTTTTTGAGGAAACTCCATACTGTTCTCCACAGTGGCTGCACCAGTCTGCATTCCCACCAGCAATGTTATAGGGTTCCTTTTTCTGCACATTCTCGCCACCACTTGTCATTTGTTGATTTGTTGATGGTTGTTCATTCTGACAGGTGTGAGATGGTACCTCATTGTTGTTTTGATTTGCATCTCTTGGGTGATTAGTGACTTTGAGCATGTTTTCATATGTCTCTTGGTCTTCTGTATGTCCTTTTTTGAAAAGTGTCTATTTAGGTCCTTAGTCCATTTTTTGATTGGATTGTTTAAGTTGTATGAGTACCCTGTAAATGTTGGAGATTAAACCCTTATCAGAGATAGCATTGGCAAATATGTTCTCCTGTGCAGTGGGCTTTCTTGTTGTTTTGTTGATGGTTTCTTTTGCTCTGCAGAAGCTTTTTATTTTGATGTAGTCCCATTTGTTTATTTTCTCTTTAGTTTCCATTGCCCTAGGAGTTGCAACAGTAAAGATATTGCTATGACATATGTCTGATATTTTGCTGCCTATGTAGTCTTTTCAGATTTTTATGGTTCTCTGTCTTATATTTAAGTCCTTTAACCATTTTGAGTTTATTTTTGTGTATGGTGTAAGTTGGTGATATACTTTCATTTTTTTGCATGTATCTGATCAATTTCCTCCACACCATTTATTAAAGAGATTGTCTTGACTCCATTGTATGCTCTTGCCTCCTTTGTCAAATATTAATTGAGCATAATAGCTGGGGTCTATTTCTGGGTTCTCTGTTCTGTTCCATTGGTCTATATGTCTGTTCTTGTGCTAGTACCAGGCAGTTTTGAGGACTGTGGCATTGTAATAGAGTTTGATATCTGGTATTGTGATCCCTCCAACTTTGTTCTTCTTTCCCAAAATTGCTGTGGCTATTTGGGATCTTTTTTTTTTTTATTCCAGATGAATTTTTGGAGAGTTTGTTCTAGGTCTGTGAACTATGCCATTAGTATTTTAATGGGGAGTGCATTGAATCTATAAATTGCTTTGGGTAGTATGGACATTTTAATGATGTTGATTCTACCAGTCCATGAACACGGTATGTTTATGTCTTTCTCTATCTCTTTTTTCAATGTCCTATAATTTTCTGAGTACAGGTCTTTTACCTCCTTAGTTAAGTTAGTTCCTAGGTATCTTAAATTTTTTGCTGTAGTGGTAAATGGGATTGCTGTTGTTTCTTAGTTTCTCTTTCTGTAAATTCATTATTGGTGTATAAAAAAGCCATAGATTCCTGGGTGTTAATTTTGTATCCTGCTACATTGCCGAATTCATTTAAGTCTAGTAGTATTTTGATGAAGTCTTTGGGGTTTTCCATTTACAATATCATGTCATCTACAAATAATGACAGTTTTACTTTTTCTTTTCCAATTTGGATGCTTTTTATTTCTTCTTCTTGTCTGATCACTATGACTAGCACTTTCAGTACTATGATGAACAGGAGTGGTGAAAGTCATAATTTTCTCTTACCAGGCTTTAGAAGATCATTTTAAAAAATAAGATTAAAATTTTTTAAAAAATTGATTATAGAGAGAGGAAGGGAGGGAGGGAGGGAGAGAGAGAGAGAGAGAGAGAGAGAGCGAGAGAGAGAGAGAGAGAGAAGTATGTGGCCTGAACAGGAATCAAACCTGCTACCTTTTAGTGTGTGGGATAATGAGCTACAATGGCCAGGCCGAGGATCTTTTTTCTTTTGAGACATATTGTATACTGTAGTCTTTTTATTTATTTTTTAATTTAAAAAGAGAGCTTTATTAAAATTGAGCAAATTATCAGCCATATTCGAATACATTATACCCTTATGTTAATGTTCTTTTGTGGTTATGGAAAAACACAACTCCATAAAGAATAAGAACAATGCAGTTGTATTTATGTTATTCCTATGCTGTGCACGTGCTAATTCAACATTGTGCAAGAGGTATCAACAATGACAAATCAAGTTTAAGCAAGTTATTTCCATTGGGAAACTTGATAGCCTTCCAAAATTAATAAACCATAATCTACCGATTCATAGCTTTACAAATACACTGCATTTCTCTTTTTAGTAAGACTGTCACTATCCTCTTGGAGCTGACAGTTATATGATGTCTGAGGTAGACATGAATCAAATGATCACACGAATAATCTTGCCATCTTAGGATGCTCTCTGGAGCAAACATGCTTAGCACAGTGAGAGGAAATTGGCAGGTGGGTGGTGAGGGAAGAAATTGACTTTTGAGTGACTTGAGATTTGACAGATATGTAGGAATTAACCAGGGGAAAGTTGGGTGTGGAAAAGAGAATATTACAGGGGGATATGATAAGGTGGGAGGTAACATTGTAAACTCAAGGAACTGAAAGAAGATTAGTGTGGCTGGAACCCAGAATTTGTGTGCAGTGACGGATAGGGCATGGCAACCAGAGAAGTAAGCAAGCAGGGACTATATACCAGTCACCCTGTTGCAGGTCATCCTAAGGGTTCTGCCATTTCTTCTAAAGGCAGTAATGTCTCTTTGAACTATTGGGATTATATGAATCAGACATGATTAGAGATGCATTTTGAAAAACATTGTCTTCTGAATGGAGAGAAATAATGAGGAGACTGGCATTTTAGGGACTATTGCAGAAGTCTCAAGAGAGATGATTAGTGGGTTTAAAGAGATGGTGGTTGGGATGGAGAGAATGCTGAGGATGCTGACAATAACAAAACTTTACCAAATTCCTTTTCATTGATTCTCAGGGAGAGGCAAATTATGAGTGTTTGAAATTGAGGCCCAAAGAGTCAAAGACCATGTGATTAGTAAGCAGAAGTAGGTCTGGGACTTGAAGTTATAGGTATTTGACCTCATGCCTGTCCTCTGTTTTATGGTACTCTCATCTTTTTAGGAGCAGGAAGTTCAGTTTGGAGAACTTATCTTTTGACATCATATCAACTGGAATATTCAGCTCCTGTGCATTAAACCTAAATTTAGGTAAACAACTCATATCTGACAATGAACATTGCTTTCTCAGGCTCCCATATGTCATTTAAATCACTACTACCTTCTGAGGAGGGAACACCCTCCATCCCAATTATTTGATTGAGAACAAGCCTGTTACATAAAATTTTCCGGAGCTAAGAGACCGCAGGAAGAGGCTGACAACTTTGTCATTATATTGCGTTTATTAAGGGAACTCTGTACGAAGTTCATCTTGGTCGGTAGTGAGATGCTATGGATGTCCCCCACACTGCATGGCAGGTGCTAAGGGCTTATATAGGACAGGGCAGGATGGATAGGGTACTGGGGTTTGACGTGCTCCAGAGAAGGGGAAAATGCCTTACATGTTTGCCCAGGACTGGATAACAGCCTGTTCCAGGAACCAGCACAAACCACGCCATGGGGTAAAAGGGAGGGGTCGATCATACTGTCTCTGAGAGGACCCTTGGGAAACGATCTCTGTTCTGGCCAGGGGCTAGCTGGCAGGCGCAGCAGTGGTCATGTCATAAAATAGTCTTTGCTCCACACGCCTTCCCTCATGACCGGCTCTTCCAATCTCACGTACCCCCCTCTGCTGCAAAGTGCCCTGAGTGGGCAGTGAGGGTCTTCATTAGCAGGGAAGTAGCTTGTCTGGTAGCCAGACACAGTCCACAGCAGCCATATAGACAAATGCAGAAAAAAAGACAAAAGAAGCAATCCAAGTATTAGTAATAATTTTGTTCCACCATGCTCCCCAGGCCTATTAGTATGCTAATAGGCCTAGACATGGGGTTGGATCACTAGGGTGTTTATTTGAGCTTTTCATATGTGCTAACAAAGAGGAAATATGAGCAGGTTCATCTGGCATAACCCTCCCTCCCAACATTTAGTTTGGATGATGGCACTGGTATGCCATGTAACTGGATACCACAGGAGAATAGAAGTCCAAGGTCAGAAAGATATACACATTTAGTGGGGACTTGAATTGGGAGGTCTTCTTCTGTGAGTATGATGCTCATGGCCTGATCTTTAGGTGTTAATGTAGCCATGGCTTTGGGAATCTGATCAGGCTGTGTAAATCTCATGTGGTGGCCAGAGGAGGTGGTACTTTCTGGAATGAGGAGATGAATGGGGGGGGGGAGGGGATGGTATATGTCAGACCAGAACCCCCCCTACATTCTTCTTCTTTCAATGGTGTGCGTCTAGTCCCCATAGAGTGCGATAGAGGATGATAGTCCCACCAGAGACTGAGCAGTTCCTCCCCACATAGGGATGCGAAGTGACTGACCCTTTCTGGCAGGTCATCCCATTGCAGATTCCAGTAAGTGATCCTCATTCCAGTGGCAATAGGGCTGGGTGCCCTTATTATCATAGCTCATTGGTCCACTGCAAGCACTGGGACTATTTGGTGCCCTTATTATCATAGCTCATTGGTCCACTGCAAGGACTGGACTATTTGGTGCCCTTATTATCATAGCTCATCGGTCCATGCCAAGGACTGGGACTACTGCTGTGTCCTTTGTCTTCCACACCTGGACCTCAGTCTGAGTTCCTGCTCTGGCGTGTAAGGCAGTAAACCCCATAGGCTTGCCACTTAAAAGAATTAATGCTTGGAAAAGCACCTTTGTCTATTCAGCTAAGGTAGGTTTTCCAGTTAGCAATTCTGTGGCTTAAGGACACTATCTTTTCTTTTTAAATCAGCCCAGCTGCTTGCTGGTTATAGGGGAAGTGGAACCTCATTTACTATCGTGTCCTTTTCCCCATTTTTGTACATCATGTCCTTTGAAATGGGACACCCCTGCAGAGCTACTATCTACTCTATCAGAGTATCTACATAGAGGGGAGGGCAAAAGAAGGCTTACAGTGGTTTGTATGGGAAATAATACACTAATTACAAAGAATACTACAAGAATGAAGAACATTTCTCGTACTCTACAACTGTAAACCTACTTTTGCCCCAGCCCTGTAGAGTACTTAATTTTTTTAGTCCCTGTATGGTAAAAGCCTGGTTAGCCCCCCAACATGGGAAGGCTTGAGTTAAACCAGAGGTGGTGTCGACACACAGCAGAACGTATTTGGCGCCCTTGTTCAAGGGAAGGGGCCTGTGCAGTTAATCTGCCAATCCCTTACGGGTTGGGGGCTTCTGTGAAATCGGTAGACTCAAACTGGGGCCTTTGCTGGCTCCGGATCACTGCCTTTCACTTCAGCTCCAGCACCTCCTCTCCGGCCATGTGCCGTCCTGCTTGGGCACTGCGGTGCCTACTTTTCCAGTGTAACCTATCTGCAGTAGTCACTGACTGGTCAGTGTTAAAGAGCACATTTTTGCCAAAGCATCTGCTTCCTGATTACCTGCAGGGATGGCAGCCTTATGGACAGGGACATGGGTTACAGTGAGGCCTGCCCCGGGCTCTTATAGGGGAGCCCAGATATCTTTCTATATCTCTTGCCACTACAAAGGCTTGTTTATAATCATTCAACTTCCCATTGTCCAAGCACAGAGTCAATCCTTTAAGAATGGTCCAGTTGCCTTAGCCAGTTTGGGTCGGTGGGTAGAGTGTCGGCCTGCGGACTGAAGGGTCCCAGGTTTAATTCCAGTCAGGGGCATGTACCTTGGTTTCGGGCACATACCCAGTAGGCAGCTGATAGATGTTTTTCTCTCATAAATGTTTCTAACTATCCCTCTCCCTTCCTCACTATAAAAACATCAATAAAATATATAAAAAACAAAAACAAAAACAAAAAAGCAATGGTCCAACTGTCAGTACACAGGGTCAGCAGCCAAGGTTCATGCATGAGTACCAATCAGACTGCTTTTAATTCAGCCCATGGCTACTGTGATTTGTTCCTTTTTCCTTTCTGAGTAGTATCAGCAGACAGTTGAATGACAACTACTGTCCATGTAGACCAAACATGTCAGACTTGTTACGAGGCATGCCGCGAGTTTGACATGCTAATGTAGACAGATTACCGTGGCTAGAGCGGTCCATACACCAGGCACCACCTGGAATTTCCCCTGTTCTTTCTTTGCAGATTGCAAAGGCTGACGCAAGGCTAAAGGTAGGGACATTGGAGTCTACCAGTATGTGTTCAACAATGCCTAAGAGTTGCTGCATGTGTGGAGACAGAAGACTGTCTGACAGGGTACTCCTCCATTGTAAATAGGCACCCCATTTAGTCAGCACAGGAGTCTGAGCCATGGCAGAGGCTGGTCGGCGGAACATGTCCGATGGCAAGGGAGGTTCTTACTGCAACTGGCTGTTCTTTAGCCAGAGGTTGCACCTACAGAAGCACTGTACGCATTGCCAGTAATGGCTGTTCTGTCAGGGTGTATCTGACCTCTGCCTCTTTCCATATGTGGAACTAAAATCAGAGGCACTCACTCCTTTCGTTGTTTTTGCCATGATGCCCAGCCCATGCCTTCTGGGGTTACTGAGACATCTAATTCAAATCGCAGGTCACGTGTGAGATTGTAAGAGCGTTAATTTGTCTGACACTATTTTTGCTCTCTATGCCTCTTTATGCTGCATAATATAGCTTTTGGTCAATATCACAGCAGTACAATGATTGAAATTTCTCCTCAGGCCCATATATGTCTCTGCTACATTAGGTAACATAATGGGCGAAGGTATTTTGCTAAATGGGACTTGAAAGTTCAGCAGTATTCCAGAATTCCCACAATTGTTTAAGAGCTGTGTTTTTTGTGAGTTCATAAATCAATTAATAAATAGTTAGAAGATAATGAGGGACCTGATATAGATAAAAATTTAATGTCTCCTATTACATCTATTAAAAAGTATTTATTGAGCCAACTGTATGCAATGCACCAGGCTGCCAGGCTTATGTGGACATTGCAAAGATGAGGAAGTCTCGGCCCCCTGTTTGGTCTGGGTTTGTGCAGCAGGGTCTCAGCAAAGGAGAAAGATAGCCCCAATAGTTATGGGATAAGCTGGCGCATTGAGACAGATAAAAGAATGCTATCAAGAACCAGTTGGCCTGAGACGGTTTGGCTCAGTGGATAGAGGTCGGCCTGCAAACTGAAGGGTTGGATTCTGGTCAAAGGCACATGCCCGGGTTGCAGGCTTGATCCCCAGTAGGGGGCCTGCAGGAGGCATTTGACCAATGATTCTCTCTCCCCATTGATGTTTCTATATCCCTCTCCCTTCATCTCTGAAATCAATAAAATAAAAATAATTTAAGAAAGAACCACTTGGAGAGGGAGGACTTTTAGAAGTCAGCTTTTGAGGAGGACCTTGAAAATGAGTAGGATTTCTTTCTTTCTTTTTTTTTTAATATATATATTTTATTGATTTTTCATAGAGAGGAAGGGAGAGAGATAGAAAGTCAGAAATATCGATGAGAGGGAGACATCGATCAGCCGCCTCCTGCACACCCCACTGTGGAAATGTGCCCACAAGCAAGGTACATGCCCCCAACTGGAATCGAACCTGGGACCTTTCAGTCCGCAAGCAGACGCTCTGTCCACTGAGCCAAACCGGTCTCGGCTGAGTAGGATTTCTGTTGGTAGAGAAGCCATTTCCTCTGGAGAGAAGAGTGTAAAAGAAAGGCAAGGAAGGGAGAGCAGCTGGGGATAGGGCTGAGAGGTAAAGTGGCCTAAAAGTGAAAGTTTTTGAGTCTAGGATGAGTGATGTGAACTTTATGCACTTCAGTGGTCGGCAAACTCATTAGTCAACAGAGCCAAATATCCATAGTACAACGATGGAAATTTCTTTTGAGAGCCAAATTTTTTAAACTTAAACTTCTTCTAATGCCACTTCTTCAAAATAGACTCGCCCAGGCCGTGGTATTTTGTGGAAGAGCCACACTCAAGGGGCCAAAGAGCTGCATGTGGCTCTCGCGCTGCAGTTTGCTGACCATGGCACTAGGTGATTATATTTTCATTAACATTTGTCAAGCATCTGCTATGTTCAGCCTCTGTTTTTATATTGGGAAGTCAACAAAATGTTGTTTTTAGGATTGTATGGCTTTTCCTGTCACTAAAGACATATCTTTTTTTTAGGTCAGGATTTTTTACAGGAGTCTAAGGTCCTGACTTTGGTCCTTGGAGCTAAATGCCAATGGAAGAAAAGCATCTTTTAAAGACACGACTGATTTCTGTTTACTTTTGACTCAGTTTAAAGTGCCATACAGTAATTAATCTGGCATTATGAACTATGTTAGACTGCTCTCTCTGGCATTACTTTTTGCCTCTCTAACAAATCCTATACCTACCACAATCCAAAATACACCATCTCTGGATAGAAACTTGGAATGACTGAACTGTGTGGTAGTTTCCTTTTTTCTTCCATTGTTGAATAATTTGGACTCTTCTGTACAGATTGTTTCAAAAAGAAGTATTTGTATGGAAAGCAAAGGAATGAAGGTGAATGTAATTTGAATTTGGATGATTTTGACATGGCCTCATTTTAAAACTACAGTATACCCTTTTCCTAGATAGACCGCTGAGTCTCAATCGATAGACCACTGAGTCTCAATCGACTTGTTCTGAATTCTAGCAACTTGTGTTCTGTTTTTACAACTTGGACTTTGTGTTTTGGCTTGTGATAGCTATTTCAGGTTGGTGCTTTTAAAAACCCTTTGGAGATGATAGCTAGAATTCACCATGTGTGTTCAGAGGCAGAGTTGGTTATCTTGCGTTTGGAAGTTTTGAGAGAGATTATCTTACTGTATAACAATAAAGTGCCACACTTACCAATGTACGCATGAAAAGTGAACTAAATAGATTACTTCTGTCCAGGAGGGATTTTCAAGCTCTTTGTAGAGAAGTCAGTGGTGGGTTTGCAACTTAGAAAGCTGCAGTCTGTACCTGGAAGCTGTATCTGGAATATCTGATGTAGCTACATTCTCAGTCTGGTTATCAGTGAAAAAATACTGTGTCTCATCCTCCAAAAAAAAAGCGTGAGTGTTGGCATCAGACATCTAACTTAGAACCTGGCTCCTTCTTTTCATAGTTGTATGACAAGTTACTTTAGCTAATCTGTCAGCCTCAGTGTCCTCATCCTTAAAATGAGAATAGTAGTAATAATAACGGCTTCCAGGGTTTTGAGAGGGTTAAATGAACTAAGCCACGAGAGAAGCTCATCACAGGGCCTGCCACAGAAGTGCTCAGTAAAGGCTGTTTAAAAAAAAACAGCAATGATGAGAGAGAATCATTGATCAGCTGCCACCTGCACTCCCCTTATTGGGAATTGAGCCTGCAATTGAGGCATGTACTCTGACTAGGAATCAAACCATGACCGCCTGGTTCATAGGTTCATGGTTCAAAGGTCGATGTTCATCCTGAGCCACACCAGCTGGGTTTAGTGGACGCTTTGTTATACTGGGAGTTTCATTACCGCTTTTCAGTTTTAATATGCGTACTATTGTGTACTGGTGCTTATTATGCAGATCATGACTGAAGAGTTATTGGAGGAAATGAAAGGATCGTGAGATCTTATTTTGTGGTTGTTACATTAATGCATAATGTTATTGCAATAAAACAATCAATGTTTAAGTATTAAAATGAATGCCATTTGTTTTTCTTCATCTGTGTTTTATCACAGAGAGATAAAACTGTGGTCATGTGCTGCATAATATAGCTTTCGGTCAATGTCACGCTGTTGCCAGAGAAATCAGTGGGTCCAGTTTCTCCGACAGCAGCGGGAGTGGGGCGGCTCCTGCAGTATCTTTAGAAAATGAATTTCCTAAGGCTCGCTCGGGAGAGCGAATGGTTTTTATTGGCATGGAATTATATTTCTTGGGTTGCAAAGCCCCATTGTCCTCACACCAGTGCTGGAAAACACGCTGCTGGGGCTCCAGCAGAGCCAGAAGTAGGGACAGTGCCCAGAGTTTCCATTCTGTGTAGCGCATCAGGCCGGAGTCAGTCCCTCAGCCCACGGTGTGGGTCCCACGTGGCCGTGAGCACGCTCCCTGCGTCAGGAGTCCCAGGAGCTCAGACAAGCAGCGAAAGCGAGAGAGAGAGCCGAGAGAGCCAGCTCTCTTTTTCTGAGGAGTTACCGATCTCAGGTTTCCTGCCCTTGCATTGGCCACGCTGATTTTGGCCACTAACTTTTTCCCAGATACGACTGACAGGTAAGCATCTTCCCACGTCATCTGGACCTTTCTGGGCATGTGTCTAAACTGCAGCTTTTTTTTTTTTTTTTGGCAAAGCTGTATAAATGGCATGCCTGTGTTATTCAGTCTTCCCTTCACTCGTTTCCTGTTAAATAATAACCAGATTATTAATGTTCTCAAAACCACATATATACCATCCTAAGATTATAATGGAACTGAAATGTTCTATCACCTAGGGACATTGTAGCTGTCATAAAATCACAATACTCACATGTTCGTGGTGATGCTGGTGTATCCAAACCCATTATGCTATCATCTGTATAAAAATATAACATTAGCCAGAAAACAGAGATTTAGAAAGTTTAGAAACTTGACCTGACTGAAAAGAAGTAAGAAATGTGGATCTTGAAAATGACTTCAGGTTTTTTTTAATGCACAGAATATAGTGAAACACTGCTGCAGTTAAACATTTTACCCTTTGTTCTCCCTGCTTGATCTACAATAACAACCTGCTTTGTGCTGATATGTACTGCTGTGCTGCTGACAATTACCTGAAAGAGAAGTTGGGATACTTCACTGGGCTGGAAAAAGTTTAGCTAAATCAGAAAGCAGGCTAATTAAGCAAGTTTATTCTATATATACAAAAGGCTAAGTTGATTCGCGCATGCATGATACAGATAAAGGTCTCGCTGGCGCTAATTGCATATGTGTGTTTCCATCTGTCATTGCTGATCGTGAATTTGGTTGACACTTTTATTATAGAGAAAGGGTGAATAGTGATATTAAAATATTTCTTCTAATTAATTTCCTTTCAATGTGCATGAATCTGTGCACCGGGCCACTAGTCTTATTATATAATTTTTGCAATGCTGAGATTGTTTCTCTAGTAACTAACTCACTTTGAGCATGTCTTATAAAAAGAAATATTTACATTTTTACAAATGAAACATTAATGAAATGTTCCTCCTGTAGAATGTTTAGGAACTAAGAACTAAACATTGTGTTTGGTTCCTAGATTTAATTCAGTACAACCAATATATAATTTTAATTCAATGGTAAAACTTAAAAATTAACTTAGAGTTTTTGAAACTTTTGTTTTAAAGATATGTATTGCTCTTTCTTGGCAGTAGTTAATCTGTCTAAGAATAGCCAAATCTATGATCAAATCTATAATGTTGTAGAATAAAGTCTTTTAGAGCCAGTTGAAAATTATACAAAGTTTAAGAGAAGGCTATCTAATCATATTAATGAAAACAAATTTCTAATGTGAAGTAAACCACTTAAATTTTAAAAAGTGCATAAAAATTCTATCTTGGTAATAAAAGAAATGCATATTAAAACAGCTAAGTACCAGTTTTTGCCTAATTAGTAAAAAATAATTTTTAATGGTAAAATTCAGTATTGACTCAGGATGTGAGAAGATGGGCACTCTCACTGCTAGTGGAAATTGACACACCCTTTTTGGTAAACATTTTTTTTGGATTCTTGTGATTATTCTTTTAGTCATCTTCCCCGAGGACATGGTCTAACACAGACATGGAAGTATGCACAGAGGTTTATCAAAGTGTTATTCATACCAGAAAAATATTGGAAATAATTTAAATGTTCAACAAGACATATCCGAATGATGAAATAAAATATAGCTATTAAAATGATGGGCTGCCGAAACCAGTTTGGCTCAGTGGATAGAGCGTCTACCTGCGGACTAAAAGGGTTCGATTCCGGTCAAGGGCATGTACCTTGGTTGCAGACACATCTCCAGTAGGGGGTGTGCAGGAGGCAGCTGATCGATGTCTCTCTTTCATCGATGTTTCTAACTCTCTATCCCTCTCCCTTCCTCTCTGTAAAAAATCAATAAAATATTTTTAAAAAATCAATAAAATGCCTTTAAAAAATGATGCACTTCAGAGCATAATTAATAATGTGGGGATATTTATACAATATGCTATATTATTATATTACAAGTATTACACGAGCTGTTGTAATAAATAGTATATTTGCATAGAGAATTTTATAAATACTAGAGATCAATGTGCTTTCAGTTTCCCAAATGTTTTTCATGAGCTTTTTATTCTATAATCAGGAAGAAGTGGATAAACATTAAGATAAAATAATGATTTTTTTTTAACAAATGGCCTGAAGTGGTTCATTTCAGATGGCCAGGGTTTTTACTATATGGATCTGAACACATCTTACCTAATGGAAAAATTATTTGATATCATTTAATAATTATTCTGTTCACCTTCATCTTAGAGCCATTAAAAAAAGTTCCAGGTAGGTAAAATTTCCACATTTGGATGGGCAAGACCAAATTCTGGGAGCTTGCGTTAGAAGTCAAATGGCAAGCAAGTATAAGTGGACTCTAAATTTCTTTGATAAGAACTTTGGCACAATTTCACCATTTCTATGAAAATACTTCTACATTGCTTAGTAAATAATATGAGCAAGTAAAATGGGGAAAGAACTAAGTAAGGAATTCCTAAAAGGGAAACCTTTTTAAAATAGGAAAAAAACCCCACCATTCCCATCACCCCCTTTCCTTGGCCTGGTAGGAAGGCACAGTGACATGAAGTGATCCCTCCCCCTTCGACTAACTCTCTTGGTTCAAGTTCAGATAGCCATCTAGTGGAAAGAAGACTCTTTAAGAATGACTTTCCTTTAGACATCCAATATCATGTTTGTTCAGTTGGCTTGTCCAAACAATTTTTCTGTGTTTTCACCAGGGTAGTATCAACTTAGCATGAAGATTAAAGCTGTTCTCCATCTGTTTTATCTGCCGTTTTTAATTAGAACCTGATGACAGAAATCTACTTTGATTCAGGGCTGATTGTTCCCGGAGAATCTCATTATTATTGTAGAAACTTTTTATTTTTTATTAGCCACATTGATTCTGAGCAGATATCTATATGACAGAGATGTAGAAAAATAGGAGAAAAAAATTTTTTTTCATTTAAACATTAACCATTTGCTATGCTAGATACTCTGGGAATAGTAAAGTTGTTTAAAGTCTGGTAGAGAAGATAAAGCATGCCCAGAAATAATTTTAATACACATATAAGATGATAAGTGCTCAAAGACACAGATACAAAATATGTGGAAATTCAAAGAAGGCAATTATTTCTAGTCAGATAATCCTATATTTTTAGTTCTTTTTTAGAAATTTAACAAGTGGACCATTGTTTATATGCTTTATTTTACTTTAGGATAACTGAAGGAAAGAGGCAAATGTTGGGATAGTAGTCCTTTAGTCAAGTAATGAACTTCAGAGTGACTTAATGGCTTTTAAAATATATTCTACAAATGTCTATTGAGCCTATACTCAAGTAGTTTGCAGTCTACCAACTGTAATGAAATGTAATTTTATGCAGAAAATAAAGTAATATTAAAAGCTACTTATAGAAACACTTAATTGGCTGGTTAGATGTTCTAGATGGAGAATAATCTAGAGAGCAGTATTGGTGTCAGGTGTCCTGTAATTAATTAACCGGCAGTTTGAGCCCACTAGCTGCACAGACGGACTAGCCTGGAGAGGTGGTGTGGTATGGAAGGAAAAACGTAAACTTTGGTTCTAGTCTTTGCTAACTCTGGGCCTTGTTAAGTTTTACTTTGCCTTTCTGTTCCCCAGTCTTCTCATCTTTAAAATACCTCAGGTCCTGCTGAGGATTAAATTAAATATTATAAGTAATAAACACCTGACACACAGTTCTCCACACTCCTCTCCACCCTGTCTGATCTTGTTAGGGGGATCAGCCATTAAAGGATAAAAAGTTTAAAATGCTCTCACTATTCTTCCCCTCCCCCCCTCTTGAAAAGGAACCACTTAGTCTCAATTTGGGATGGTTTATATTGGTTTAATAAAATCACAGATGTTTACTATCATAGGGTTTCTACTTAATGAAATCACAGATGTTTAATGTAGAAGACTAATTATTTGCAGGTCTGAATCAAAAGACAAGTGGCAAATTGTATGTCTCTGTCCCAGAGGTATGAAGTCACTTCAGGCTGTTTTAATAATGAATACTTGCTGTTTCACTCAAAATTGAACTGATTAACATTTCTGATTTCTTCATTGAAGATTACCAGTAGATAATCCCCATATGTCTGCTTCACTGTTTACTAGTAAAAGCTTGTTTATTCTCAAGTTTTGAGTCAGCTTTTTCATCCTTATCTGTATTTGGCCTTTATGTTCTCTATCTCCGTGAATCATTTTGGGGAGAGTTAAATTCCATCTGACGCAAATTGTGATTTAAAAAAGAAGTTGCATGCTCTTCCCTTCCCTGAAAATAAGAGAAAAAACATTATTAGAAGTCACTTATTTACGAAATATAAAACCTGAACTAAAATTTGCGAAGTTGTAGAGTTGCTAGGATGTCTCTAAGCTTCAAGGTCTCTCTGTTGCCTGTGTTCTGTTTCGGGCAAGAGTGACTAGTGCTAAGACTTGTTAAGATAAAGGTAGCCTTTATCACCCGAGTTTCTCCACCTTAACCAGGATTTTACCAGAAAGGCCTTTCTAGTTTGGGAATTTTATGACGGCTGAAATGTGGCTTTGGTTGAGGTACATGGAGTCATCTTTTCTTGGGTCCTCATTAAGTTCTACTGTCTTTTCAACTTGCAGATTTCATCCTCAGTTGTCAGAAGTATGCTTGTGCTCAGCATTGAAATGTGGTTTGTGATTTCTGTATTTGCTCCATTAAATTGGAAAAACCTGGAATGAACGAACTACAGATGTTTTCTGAAAATTTGGAGGGGATTTAGATAATGGTTTGTTGAAAGAGGTATGAGTTTTAAGGTTTAGATTTTTGCCACTCTTCATGCTAATAGAGAATAGGGTTTTGTTTGGACAGTGGAGATTTTGTAACTCAACATTATAAATATTCGTTGAGTGCTTGGTATATATAGGCTGTCTGAAGAATAAATAGATGAAGGGCACAGTTCCTCTCTCCAGGAATTTTTTCACAGAATTAGGAGGTTAGGAGTAAAGGAAATTAAGATAAAAATTGCTGAGCACAAGGTGATGGGAAGGTTCAAAGGAAGAAGCAGTCTTGGGAATGGGGCCGGATGGAGAAGTTTTCAGGAGGAGGTACTTGGGTAAGGAGTCTTCTAGGAGTATCCAGAGCAAAGGCAGTCGGGGAAGTGCCTGGGAGCAGGCAGAGTTTGTGAGATGTTCGTTAGATCCACGGGGCTCGCTCTCCCTGGTTTAAAACAGTTTACTGAAGTATAATTATATACCATAAATCCCACCCCTTGTAAATATATGTCAGCCCAGCCGGTGTGGCTCAATGGTTGAACATTGATCTACAAACTAGGAAACCATGATTCTCACATTTGGATTCCGATTCTAGTCAGGGCATGTGCCTGGTTGTGGGTTCCATTCCCAGTAGGGAGCTTGCAGGAGACAGCCAATCAATTATTCTCTCATCATTGATGTTTCTCTCTCTTTCCCTCTCTGAAATCAATATAAATGAATGAATGAATGAATGAATGTACAAGTCAGTGATTTTTTTGAAGTAAATCAATAGAGTTATGTAACTGCCACCCTAATCTAGTTTTAGAATATGTTATCCCCCCAAAGTTCCCCCTGATTTACAGGTAATCCCTGCTTTTGCCTCCAGCCTCAGGCAATCACTGATCTGCTTTCTGTCTCCATAGATTTGCCTCTTATAGAAACTTCATATAAATGGAATCATACAATGTGGTAAGTAATAAGAAATATATATTTGGTCTTCATTTCCGTCTCTGGCACTGGGCTCCTAAAATCCACTGCCTTTCCCAAGTTGTAAGAATGATAAAGGTATCTTGATGTTTATAACCAACCCCTTCAGCCACACCTGGGTTTATGTTAATGAGCGACTTCTAAAAACCACTTAAGGATGGGAGCTGGTCTGTGATTGGAGGATTGGTACTTCCATTCCCCCCCCCCCCCCCTCGCTCTGGGTAGGGAGGGAAGAGGGTTGGAGATTGAGTTCCAACTGCCAGTGATTTAGTGAATCGTGCTCAGGTGATTAAGCCTCCTCTCTCATAAAATCCCAAAGGAGGGTTGCGGAGAGCCTCCACGTTGGTGAGCCAGAGTGGGTCTGGGTACCGCTCTGCCCAGTCCCACACCCTGCGGGGACAGGCGTTCTTGCTCGGGACCTCACATTGTGCATCTCTTCATCGGCTATTGGCCTGTATTCTCGAATATTCTTTGTAAGAAGCTGGTAATCTGGTGAGTAAACTGCTTTCCTGAGTTCTGTGACCTGCGAAGGAAAATTAACGGGACCCAAGGAGGGGGTGGTGGGAACCTCTGACTTATGGTCAGAAGCACAGGTGCAACCACCTGGACTTGCCATTGGCTTTGGAAGTGGGGGGGGGGGGCAGCCTGGTGGACTGAGCCTTTAGCCTGCTGAGTATGAGGCAGTCTCTGGACAGATCATGTCGGAATTGAGTTGAGGTGCAGGAATACCCGGCAGGTGTCAGAATTGCGCGGTGTGTGGGGAGCCCGCACATTGGAGCTGATGCAGAATATTAGGTGATACAGTCTGTGGTCCTTTGTGTCTGGCTTTCTTCACGCAGCTTATTGTTGAGGCTCAGCCGTGTTGTTGGCTGTGTCAGCAGTTCCTCTTACTGATGAACTGTGTTCTGTTGTATGGAGGAACCACACTATTTATTTGCCAGATGATGAACGTTGATATTGTTTCCGGGTCTGTGGCTTTTTGCGCATCACACTTCTCTGGCTGTTTGCATAAATGTCTTTGTGTTGGACATGTGTTTTCATTTCTCTTGGATAGACACCTAGGAGTGACATTGCTGGGTCACATAGTAAGTAGATGTTTGCCAGAGTGGTTGTACCATTTTAAAAGCCAGCAGTGTTGGAGGATTCTGGCTTTTCCACATTTTCAACCCTGGGTGTTGCCAGTCTCCCGCATTATGACCATGGTGGTGGGGTGTGGTGAAATCTTCTTGTGGTTTTCATTTGCATTTATTTCTAGGGATCCCTTTTAATATCAGAAGTTCTGTCACCTTTTGAGAGCGTGCTTCTCTTGTAATAGTGACGATTGGTACCGTGGTTCACTGAAAACATATTTTTAAAGCTTTTGAAAGAATTCTTGTATGCAGTGAATCCTTACAGTGTTTTACCAGAGACTCCTTGTTTGCTTGCTTGTTTTTACTCTCTTAGAGACTTGGAAAATTGTCCTTTAATGCAAACTGCCTGTGGTCTCCCACCTGCTTTTATATGCCTTCAGACTAAATTTTTTTTTTTCATTTTTAAATGGTTGAAAAGCAAAGTACTATTTTGTGGCATGTGAAAATGATATGAAATTCAAATTTCAGTTCCAAATATTGATTGGAACCTAGCCAGGCTTATTCTATTGCATATTATCTTTGGCTGCCTTGATGCTAAAATGTTAAAAGGTGAGTAGTGTGGACACAGTGTATGGACTGTGAAGCCTAAAATATCTATTGTCATGTTTGCTGACTTCTGTTCTCATTTCTCTCTCACCTGTTGCCTGGTCTCAGAAAAGACTTTACACTGACCTGACCTTTCGGTTCAATTCTAGCATGGGCTCTCCGGCTTGTTACTGAAAAACCCAAGTTTATTCGCCCTGGAAAGGAAGAGACTGATGTGGGAAAGACTTGTTTGCTCTGAGCGCTTTCCTGGCGGGTGGCTCTAGTTAGAAGGGCCTGCTCCCAGAAACAAAGGGGGAAGGGAATGAACTTTTGTCGATGATGTTCTCAGGTTATTTGTACTGAGTTTGGAAAGTGATGCTGTACAACCAATATTTTTTCATTGAGAAATTGAGAAAAATGACTCACTATAAAAGTTAAAACAATAGAGAAGTACATAAATGAAGAGGTGTTTCTCCATTACCCATCCCTCTCACCATACTCTTATTGGTCATTACTGTTAAGAATTTGTCTATTTTACTTTTAGAAATCTTTCTGAACAGATACAGACATACCCAATTGGATTTTATGGTTGTTATAAAAAAATTAAGTTATGGTATACATATTGTTCTAAAATTGTTTTTCTTAAAAACTTGGCACAGTATTTGGTGGACATTTTCCTATATATATTTGCCTTAAATTATCTAGCAGCTGTATAGCATTCATTTGTATGATTTTACCATGATTTACTTAACTGTTAATAAATTTTTAGGGCCTTGCTTACATAAAAATGCTACAGTTAACCTTACCAACAGTGGTTATTATTTATTTTTAACACGTTTGCTCATTTGATAAATAAAAAATAGCTCATTAATATAATTTGCACTTCTTTAGTGAAACTGAATATTTTATTATATTTTTTAGCATTTGTAACTTTATGAATTCCCTATTGTTTTGCTTCATTTTTGTTTGGGTCATTTGAATCTTCTAATTGACAAAAGGTCTTTATGTATTATAGACATTAACTCAGAATCTGCAAGTATTTTCTCACAATTTATTTTTCTTATAATATATTGATGGTGGAATTTTTCCTTACAGAAGTTTTATTTTCTGTTCTCAAGTCTACCAAGCATTTATTTATAGCTTTTGGGTTTGGAGTTATACTTAAAAAGAGTTTCTAAACTTTAATATTTTTAGCTTAACTATCTCTTAATTTAGTAATTAAAGGTGAATCAGAAAACTTAGGGGAATTTTTCAGTGCATATGCTGTGGTTTGCACTTAACGATA
This sequence comes from Lasiurus borealis, assembly GCA_004026805.1. Taxonomy (NCBI): domain Eukaryota; kingdom Metazoa; phylum Chordata; class Mammalia; order Chiroptera; family Vespertilionidae; genus Lasiurus; species Lasiurus borealis. Next base: position 61,570 of record PVJN01003116.1, on the reverse strand, counting down.
TTTTTACTTGTTAGATCAGATGTGGGGTTCAGTTAGTTCTGTGTTTTGTTTAGAAGGGAGCGGGAGAAGCTTCCCTCAGGATTCTGTTGTGAAGCCCTGGTTAAAAATCACAGCCTGTAAAGCAGACTTCGTTTTCTTTGAGAGAATGATGGGAGTGGTGCTAGTTGATCACTATCACCTACATTCATGGAATTCCTGTGACAGGTCTAGAGAATTAGTAAGGAGTGATTTCATGACTTGATAAGAAGAAAAACTGTTATATTGTATCCTGAAAAATCAAGGTTTTTCTTTTTTTTTTAATCTTGAGCTAATTGTCTTAAAATGGTATATGGTCTTATAACAAATGCTAGGCAGTAGTTTAGAGTAATAGAAGCATAGCCAAATAAAATTATGAGAAAACTTAGGTGGATTATAATTGGCCCGTCTGGGATTTGGCTACAGCTTTGGGGATCATAATTACAATGAAGTTAGGGGTTTGCAATATGTTCTCACTGTCGGGGAGAAGAGCATCTCCTTGAGGCAAACCTTTCCAGAGGCACTGGGGGCCACTTTCAGGCTGAAGTGCAATTCTGCTCCCTTCTCCAGAAAGAACCTCCTGGCTCATTTCCATTGGGGAACCTTGACATTCTTTTTATTTATTTAATAAATCTATTGATCAGATTATTATAATTGTTTCTCTTTTTTCCCCCCATAGCTCCCCTCCACCCAGTTCCCACCCCACCTTCTGCCCTTACCTCCCCCCATGGTCCTCATCCATAGGTGTACAATTTTGTAAAGTCTCTTCCCACACCCCCCTCACCACTTTTCCCCCTGAGAATTGTCAATCCACTCCCTTTCTATGCCCCTGATTCTATTATATTCACCAGTTTATTTTATTCATCAGATTTTTTATTCACTTGATTTTTAAATTCACTTGTTGATAGATACGTATTTGTTGTTCATCATTTTTATTTTTACCTTTTTCTTCTTCCTCTTCTTAAAGAGTACCTTTCAGCATTTCACATAACACTGGTTTGGTGTTGATGAACTCCTTTAGCTTTTTCTTATTTGTGATGCTCTTTAACCTTCAATTCTGAATAATAGCTTTGCTGGGTAGAGTAATCTTGGTTGTAGGTTCTTGCTATTCATCACTTTGAATATTTCTTGCCACTCCCATCTGGCCTGCATTGTTTCAGTTGAGAAATCCGCTGACAATCGTATGAATGCTCCCTTGTAGGTAACTGTTTTTCTCTTGCTGCTTTTAATATTCTCTTTGTCTTTTGCTCTTGGCATTTTAATTATTATGTGTCTTGGTGTGGTCCTCTTTGGTTTCTTTTTGTTTGGGATTCTGTGCAGTTCCTGTACTTGTAAGTCTATTTCTTTCACCAAGTCGAAGTTTTTGGTCAGTATTTCTTCAACTAGGTTTTCAGCATCTTGCTCTCTCTCTTCTTCTGGCACCCCCATAATTCGGATGTTGGCACACTTGAGGTTGTCCCAGAGGCTCCTTACACTATGTTCACATTTTTGGATTCTTTTTTCTTTTTGCTTTTCCAGTTGAGTGTTTTCTGCTTCTTTGTATTTCAGATCTTTGACTTGATTCTTGTGTTCCTCTAGTCTGCTGTTAGGTCTCTGTATAATATTTTTTATGTCCGTCTGTGTGTGTTTAATTTCTAGTTGGTCCTTTTTCATCTCCTCTTGGGTCTCGCTAAATTTATCAGCCTTTTCTAGAAAATTCTTGGAAAACCTTATAACTGTGGTTTTGAACTCTATATGCAGTCATTTGCTTTCCTCCAGTTCTTTCATTTGTGATCTGTTTCTTTGTCTCCATATTTTCGCTGCTTCCCTGAGTTAGTAGAGTAGCTTTGTGTGCTAGGTGTCCTGTATGGCCCAGTAGCTCTGCCTCCCCAGTTACATGAGGTGGACACTCCTGGTGCACCTCTTTGTGGACTGTATGTACAGCCTTGTTGTAGTTAAGTCTTGCTTGTTGTTGGTATTACTGGGGGGAATTGACCTCCAGGCCAATTGCCTGTGGGGATCAGATGTGTCTACACTGGGAGAACGTCTGTGCTGGAGTCAGCCTTATGAGATACAACTTGCAAAACTGCAAAAGCCTCTATGCTTGGCTTTGCAGCTCCTCTGAGTCTCCGTAAGCCCCTCTCTTTCCTTCTAGAATTTCCACTCAGCCAGCTTTCCTGTGGTTCTGGATGATGTCCATTCTATCTTTTAGCTGTAGTTTTGAAATTGTTGTGCCAGGCAGCAGTTTAGGTGTTCACCTATGTTGCCATCTTGGTTTCTCCCCTAATCTCAATATTCTTAAGAGAAGAGAAATTTGGAAGAGAATGATTAATTAATGTATTTGGTGAATATAAGGTCATTGAATAGAAACTGAGAGAAAGATCTTGAAGCAATCTGAGTTCCAGAGAGACTCAAACGTGCATGCTTTCACATTTGCACAATCTTTGGAGGGATCATATATTTAGAAAGAAAAGCACAGTGGATAAAAATCTTATGATTCGGGAAAGGAGAATGTAGTAAGGAGTAATGAAGAATGGCAGCCGTTGGCAAATTCCTCCTCCTCCAGGCTTTAGTCTTCCCCCAGCCTTCCAAGTCTGGGTTAGGTGCTCCAGCTGGTACTGTACTTTGCCTGTGATGCCATGTATTACACTGCTTTGTAATTGGTTGGTTATTTTCAAACCCCCTACACTACAAGCTTCAAGAAGACAGGGACCATGTTTGTGTATTTGGACTCTCATTGTTAGTCGGGTGTATGGTAAGCATTAATGTTTGATGACAATAAATAGGAGTCCCTTTTCCTTTCATCTCACTATTTCTTTGTCTTGGCAATTCTCTGAGGTGCTGCTGGTAACCTCATTGTACAACTTGTCTTGGCTATTAAAATGTAAACTTTGTAGGCTGATAATTGTTCCAGTTGAGTATTGGGTACAGGAAGGCCCATTATTCCTTTCCTAATAATTTTTTTTTAAGAAATACATTAACCTCTGAAAGTAATTTTATGAAGAGCTATTGTCATCTGACTGTAGGGCAGAGAACATCTGATAGCTAATTTGTCAAGCTCTTAATAGTTATTCTCAACTGGGAATAGTTTGTTTTTTCAAATGAGTTCTCTGGTAGTTTGAGACCTCACTCTCAAACTATTGAGGTTCTGAGTTATCTGCAAAAATATTTATTTTTAATAATTTTGCATGATATTTGTGCAAGAATAGGCCTTCCTTCCCCTCGCTTTGCTCCCAGCCACGCAGGACCGCCAAGTCCTTGCTCCCACCGCAGCATAGCTCCTGTAGCTCCCTCCATCCCACCTCCCCTTCATAGCAAGCATCCTGTCCCACTCAGCTGCTCCATCCCTGCATATGCAAATTAATCTGCCATCTTTGTTATATTTATTTGCATGCTCATTCCTGATTGGCTGTGGGTATAGCAGAGGTACAATTTACATGTTTGTCTATTATTAGGTAATAGATCTTCTGGATGATCACATTATCACTGAGCCCTGGGTTCATTTTTGGGTTGATACCAGATTATATTGCCTAATAGTTGTGTGCTAATTAGAAGAGGACCTAATGGCTATAAAGACACAGTGTACAAATGAAGATTTTAGAGTTGTTTAAATAGAGGAAAGTGGCAGGAACGTGCGCTATATGAGTTGGTACCATATTCACATTGTGAATAGTGGTTTCGTTTTAAGCAGGATGACATCCCCTCTCTCATTAAGTTGATATCTTTGATTTGCATGTTTTACATTTATTTGTAAAAATGTAATATCTGGCTTTATAATTAACACTGGGAATATTTTTTTTTGTAAAAAAGATTCGTGTTTGGAAAACAGTCTCATTAAATGCACAGGAATCAATTTCTATTAGTGACCTTTAAGGCCTGAGTTACAGATTAGGGAGGGATATCTTTGGACAGGGCAGCTCTGCCCTTTCCAGTTACACTGTGTAGCTGTAGAAAGACAGGAACGAAGCCAAAGGGAAATTTGACTTCAGACTTTGTTTAAAGGTGTTCTAGAGACAGGTTCTAGAGCCAAGATAATCAAGTGTGGATTGTCAGAAGTATTATGGCTTGTAAAGGGTCAGGAAAAGAAAGGATTGAATAACAGACTCTGAACTCCTGACTAGTTCTGTCCAGAGTAACCAGTCACAATAAATGCTCAGTAGCCACATGTTCCTAGTGGCTACTTACTATATTGGACAACATATTTCTTTCCATCATCACATGGAGTTGGACTTCGCTGCTCTAGAGGGAGCAACAGTCAAAGCAACGTCACCGAATTGAAAGATCAGAAGGAAAACAGGGGAATGGGAGGAGTGATGCTAACAGAATCCACAGTTCTGTGTCTCAGACGTCCCTTGTTTTTGATGATCTTGACAATTTTAAGGAGTACTGCTCAGGTATTTGGTAGAATGATTTGTCAGGAGTTAAGGGGTTTGGAAGACCACAGAATAAAGTGCCAGGGCACATACTATCAACAAGATTTAATCACTGTTGATGTTAACCTTGATCACTTGGCTGAGGTAGTCAGTCCCTTTGTTATAAAACTGACTTTGTGCTGTCACAAATTTATTTCCCAGCCCAGATTTTCTTGAACTCCAGATTCATATATTTAAATACATATTCAGCAGCTCAATTTGGAACCAACTCAAACATAAGATGGCCAAAACTAGACTCTTGAGTTTTTCTATGTTCTTCAAATCTACACTTCCTGTAGTCTTCTTCTTCCTTTTTTTTTTTTCAATTAAGGCATGTCTATTTTTCCAGTTGTCAGTATAAAAATCTTAAGTGTTATCCTTTACTCCTTCTCTCTCTTCCTTATGTATAATGTAAATCATACGGACTCCAGCTTCAAAATGTTTCCAGAATGTGGCACTCAACACCATCCTACCTCTGCCACCTGAGCCACCATCATCTCTTACTGAATAATGGCATTGACTCTTGATGGCTCTTCCTGCCGTTTCACTCTTGCCTCCTCAGAATCCATTTCCACACTGCAGTTAGAGTCGTCTTTAAAAAACTTGACTGACACTTATAAACATACAGGAAAGTGCCCAAAAGTGCCCATGTTATGAGTCTGAATGAATTTTCAGAAACTGATCACACTGTATAAACAGCACCCAAGCAAGAAATAGCACATTACCAGCAATGCCTCATGCTCCCCTCCAGTTACTATTCCCCCAAGGGGACCACTGTCTTGACTTCTAAGAACATAGGTTAGTTTTTCCTGTTTTTGTGCTTTATGTAAGTGGAATAATAAAATATATTTGAGTCTGGCTCCTTTTATGCAACATTATATAAGTGAGAGTCATTCATGATGTTGCATGATGTTTGTTTCTTCTCAATGCTGTATACTCTTCCACTGTGTTAATATACCACAATTTATCCATTCTGTCATTGATAGATATTCCAATAGTTCCCAGTTTTGGGCTATTATGAATTACTAGAGGCCCGGTACATGAAATTTGTGCATTGGGGGGGGGGGTGTCCCTCAGCCCAGTCTGCACCCTCTCCAATTTGGGACCCCTCAAGGGATGTCAGCCTGCCCGTTTAGGCTCGATCCCTGTAAATGGGCAGTCGGACATCCCTTTCACAATCCAGGACTGCTGGCTCCCAACTATCCACTTGCCTGCCTGATTGCCCCCTAACCGCTTCTGCTTGCCAGCCTGATCACCCCCTAACCACTCCCCTGCCAACCCGATCGACGCTTAACTGCCCTCCCTTGCTGGCCTCATAATCCCTACCTGCCCTCCCTTGCTGGCTCTGTAATCCCCAACTGCCCTCCCCTGCTGGCCTGATCACCCACAACTGCCTTTCCTTGCTGGCCATCTTGTGGTGGTCATCTTTGACCACATAAGGTGGCCATCTTGTGAGCTGGAGTAATGGTCAATTTGCATATTACTCTTATTAGATAAGATGCCACTATGAATGGTCTCGTACGTGGCTTTTGACAGGTATATATATGCATTTATGTTGGTTATATACCTAGGAGTGAGAATTCTGTTTGTAGGGTATATATAGGTTCAGACTTAGTAAATACTTATTGCTCAGTAAATATTTGTTGAATAAATGAATGTATGCTATAGATAGAGAATGAATGCCAGAGTTTAAAAACTTCTGTGGCTGTACATTAGTGGAATAGCCACGGCTAAATTGGCCAATTTACTAGAAAGCTGAAGAATGGGATGACTTTAGAAAGTGTTATACTGTATTAATAGAATCAGAGCAACACTAATGAAAATAACTTCTAATATTATAGTTCCCAACAGCCATAAAGTATGGGAATTCCAGTCTTTTAAGCTATTGCATTGGCTCCAAGTCTCTGTCTCTATAAGAACAAGATTTTTGCAGGAAAAAAATTGATGTTAAAAAGTATGTGTAGAAGGTTTAGGAAAATACTCTCTCTAGAACAAGATATTTCTTTAACAGTCCAATCCAGAATATAACAAGAGTATCACACAATTACATTTATCATTATTCTTTTTAATTACGGTCCATATTAAGAACAGAAAAAGACCAAATTTTGCTAATATTTTCTAACAAAGGGAACTATTAAAGGAAGAATTTTTTTTCTTTCTGCAACAGTTGGACAAAATTCCTGCTTTGCATAGGAAACCTTGGTAGACCTTGAGAATTCCAAATTACTCTAGATTGTTTTGTCTGGTTTTCTTAAGAATTTGAATAGTTGATTTTTCTTTCTGTCTGAGGCATGTTTTGCCATGCCTCATCCTCATGTTTAACTTAATTAGTAATCCTCTTCTGTATCTTAATATTTTGCCTGATACAGCCAAAAGTCTCAAAACAACATTGAGAATTCTCAAAACTTCTTTATCTACCAAGTTCCTCATCATCAGGGCTAGACATAGGAAGTCTCTGTGGTGCCTTGCTTCCAAGTGAATGGCCCTACACAAACCAGAAAATTGGTCTCATTTGAGTTCTCTGATATTCTGAGTATATTCCTGGCTTACATATTACCCTGCACTACGTAAGATTCTTCCTTGGGTTCTGACTGGCTGCTCTTAGTCCTATTTCTTCTGGCCATCAACTCCAACAGCATGACCAGGTCATGAGCACCCAGAGGTAAGCCTTTTGTGACTTATTTTACAGTAGAACATGTTTTTGTTTTGTATTTATATTACCAGATCAGATTATGGGATGAGTAGCTCTTTCAGCTACAATGTCATTAGTTAAGAACCGCTCATCAAGAGACAGTAGTAAAAGCAGGATTGGCAGGATTTCCTAGTTCTCTAAACAGAACAAATATGCCTTGCCAACAGATGATGATGGTTGGCATGCTCAGACTTTGCTGTATTATCCCTCAGTTCGGAGACCCATATTTTTTAATATCTGTGATGCCATCTCTTTATCTAAACTGTGCTTTACCCTGGATGCTGTTCAATGCCTGCCTTGGTTCACCTATAGCAGTGGTGGGCAAACTCATAGGTCAACAGAGCCAAATATCAACAGTACAACAATTGAAATTTCTTTTGAGAGCCAAATTTTTTAAACTTCTTCTAACTCCATTTCTTCAAAATAGACTCGCCCAGGCCGTGGTATTTTGTGGAAGAGTCACACTCAAGGGGCCAAAGAGCTGCATGTGGCTCGCGAGCCGCAGTTTGCTGACCACTGACCTATATAGTGTTCAGTGGCTGTTTTGGTTTGTAGGACATGAGCTAGTGCTAATGTTCACCTGCCCTGTTTAACTTGGGGAAAATGGTCGTGTTGTGCCACTGAATCTCAAAAATTACAAAGATAGTTCATTTGATTTAGATTTGAGTTTAGGTGGTGATGGGCATTCTGTGAGACTCTGAAACCAGAACTGGAATCAATTTGGAAATTACAGGAAGTCAATTCCAGCTTAATATAAATGGAATTTCCAGTGAGTAGAGCTGTTTGAAATGTGCCCCCAAACGTGTAGTAGTATATTAGGGAGGACTCAGCAGAAACTAGGTAAGTAATTGTAGGGATTTTATGTGGGTATTGAAGTATGGATAGGGTGAGCCGGATGATGCACTGGTGGGATTTTTGATTCAGGAGTAAATGTTCCGTGGTTGTATACTAATGCACAGAAAGAAAACAAGCTGGGAAGACTCATAGTCGTGATTCGTTAGTTAGTGAACAAGATGAAATTGCCAAGCGAGGGTGTTCCAAAAGAGCAGCAGGTCAAATATGGAAGCCCATGTTTAAAAGATGGAAGCAGCAAGTGGAAATGCTGAAGGAAAACATTCAGAGGAAGAAAACCCGTTTTCCACAGCGGCTATACCATTTCACATTCCCACAGCAGGGTCCAGAGTTTCCGGTTTCTCTACATCCTCATCAACACTCGTTGTTGTGTTTTTCTATAGTCCCTATCCTAATGGGTCTGAGGTAGTATCTTGACTTGCATTTCCTTAGTGATTAGTAATGTTGAGCATTTTTTTCCTGTATATCTTTGGAGAAAAGTCTATTCAGTTTACTTGCCGACTTTTAGATCATGTTGTTTGTTTTATTGTTTGAGTTGATAGAGTTTTTAAGAAATATATTCTGGATACTTACCCCTTATTAGGTACCATTTGCAAATATTTTCTTCCATTCTGTGCGTTGCCTTTAATTCCCATGAAGTCCTAGTTGTCTGTTTTTTCTTTGGTTTCTTGTACCTTTGGTGTCACATTTAAGAAATCATTGCCAAATCCAATGTTGTGAAGCTTTTGTCTATATTTCTTCTAAGAGTTTTAGGTCTTGTTTAGGTCCTTGTTCTATTTTGAGTTAATTTTTGTATATGGTTTTAGGTAAGGGTTCATTTTCATTCTTTTGCATGTGGAGATCCAGTTTTCCCAGCCCCATTTGTTTAAAAGACTATCCCTTTCCTCATTGAATGGTCTTGGCACCCCTGTCAAAAATCATTTGGCTGCCGAGACTGGTTTGGCTCAGTGGATAGAGCGTCGGCCTGTGGACTGGAAGGTCCCAGGTTCGATTCCGGTTGGGGGCATGTACCTGGCTTGCGGGCACATCTCCAGTGTGGGGTGTGTAGGAGGCGGCTGATTGATGTCTCTCTCTCATCAATGTTTCTGACTTTCTATCCCTCTCCCTTCCTCTCTGTAAAAAATCAATAGAATATATTTTTTAAAAAATCCTTTGTCCATATGTGCAAGGATTTACTTCTGGGCCCTCTAGCATATTCCATTTGTTTATATGTCTGCCTATTTGCCACACTATTTTGATTACTGTAGCTTTATAGTACATTTTGAAATGAGGACATGTGAGTCTTCCAGTTTTATTTTTCAAGATTGTTCTGGCTATTTGGAATCCTTTGAGATTCCATATGAATTTTGGGATGGATTTTTCTATTTCTGCAAAAAGTATCATTGGAATTGCATTGAATCTGTAAGTCACTTTGGGTAGTATGGACATTTTAACAATATTAAGTCTTCTACTTCATGAATATGGGATGTGTTTCTATTTACATCGTCTTTATTTTTTTCAGCAATGTTTTGTAATTTTCATTGTACTAATCTTTCTCCTCCTTGGTTATTTCCTAAGTTTTTTATTCTTTTTTTATATTACCATGATTGGATTTTTTTGGTAATTTGTTTAGATTATTCATTGTTTGTATATAGAAATTGTGTGTAGGCTTTGTATCCTGTTACTTTACTGAATTTATTTGTTCTTACTATTTTTGTGGAATCTTGGGGGTTTATACATAAAATTGTATCATCTGCAAATGGATAATTCTTCTTCCTTTTCAGTTTGAACGCCTTATTCCTTTTTTATAGTATAATTGCTCTAGGTAGAACTTCTAGGACTGTGTTGAAAAGAAGTGCTGAATGTGGATACCCTTGCTCTGTCTCTATCTTACAGAAAATCCTTTGAGTATATTTGCTGTGGGTTTTCACATATGGCTGTTACTATATTATGGTACTTTCCTTTTAAAAAACATTTATGTTGATTTTAGAGAAGAAAAGAGAGAGAGGGATAGAAAACCCAGTGATGAGAGAGAATCATTGATCAGCTGCCTCCTGCATGCCCCCCACTGGAGACAGACTCATAATCTGGGCATGTGCCCTGACCAGGAATCCAACCGTGACCACCTGATTCATGGGTCACTGCTCAACCACTGAGCCACATCCGGCCGGGACTCCTAGTTTGCTGAATGTTCTTATTATGAAAGGGTGTTGATTTCATCAAATGCCTTTTCTGTATCAGTTGAGATTATCATGTACTCCCCCCAATCCCTTCATTCAGTTGATGTATGGCTTGTAACATTGATTGATTTTTTTTTTATGTATTAACCCGTTCTTACATTTCAGATATAAATGCTACTTGGTCATGGTATATAATCCTTTTAATATATTGGTGAATTCTGTCTGTTAGTATTTTTGCATTATGTTCATAAAGGGTATTGGTCTGTAGTTTTCTTTTCTTGTAGTGTCCTTAGCTGGCTTTGGTATTAAGGTAACGCTGGCCTCAGAATGATTTAGTTTGTGTTTCCTCATTCAGTTTTTGGGAAAGGTTTGAGAAGGACTGTGCTAGTGCTTTAAATGTTTGGTAGAAATCACCAGTGAAGCCATCAGGTCCAGGGCTTGTCTTTTCAAGAGATTTCTGATTACTGATTCAATCCCTTATTAGTTATAGGACTACAGTATTCTGATTTTCTTTTTCTTCATTATTTCGTGTTGGCAGGTTTTATGTTTCTAGGATTTTGTCTATTTCATCTAGGGCAGTGGTTGGCAAACTGTGGCTCGTGAGCCACATGAGGCTCTTGGCCCCTTGAGTGTGGCTCTTCCACAAAATACCACGGCCTGGGCGAGTCTATTTTGAAGAAGTGGCGTTAGAAGAAGTTTAAGTTTAAAAAATTTGGCTCTCAAAAGAAATTTCAATTGTTGTACTGTTGATATTTGGTTCTGTTGACTAATGAGTTTGCTGACCACTGATCTAGGGCATCCAATTTGTTGGTATACAATTGTTCATGATACTCTACTGTAATGCCTTTTATTTCGGTAGAATTGGAAGTATTCATTTCTGATTTTAGTAATTTGAGTCTTCTTTCCCTTTTTCTTAGTCCTCTAGCTAAAGGTTTGTCAATTTTGTTGATCTTTTTGAAGAACCACTCTTGGTTTAATTGATTTTTCTGTTATTTAATTTATTTATGCTTAAGTCTTTATTTTTTCCTTTCTTCTACTAGCTTTGGGAGTAGTTGTTGTTTTTTTTCCAGTTTTTTAAATTGTAAAATTGTGACATTAATTTGAGAATATTCTTGATTTTTAATGTAATAAATTTTATAACTATAAATTTCCCTTAGCATCACTTTCATTGTGTCCATAAATTTTTAGCATATTATTTTCATGTTCCTACATCTCTTAAGTATTTTCTAATTTCTCTTGTGGTTACTTTCTTTTATCCAGTGTTTAAAAGTGTGTTTAATTTTCACAATTTTGTGAATGTTCCAATTTTTGTTCATTTCTATTGTGGTCAAAGAAGAAATTTTGTATAGCTTTTAAAACTTATTGCGACTTAATTTGTAGCCTAAGGTCAATCCTGGAAAGTGTTCCATGTTCACTTGAAAGAATGTGTATTCTTTGTTGTTGTTGGGTAGAGTTTTCTGTATGTCTGTCTGTCCATTGTTTCCTTATTTATCTTTTATTTGGTTGTTCTACTCATTATTGTGAGTGGATTATTGAAATCTGCAACACTTATTATAAAACTATTTTCACTTTCAATTTGTTCTTGGTTCATTTTTTTGATCTGTCATTAGGTGTATAAATGTTTACAGTTCTTATATCTTCTTGCTGTATTGAACCTTTTATTAATACACTAGTGGCCTGATGCATAGATTCAGGTACATGGAAAATAAATTAATTAGAAGAAAGATTTGTAATTATGTTACCACGAAAAATTAATGTCAAAATAGTATATGTAATATAGTATTATAAAATTTAAAATAACACGTGTGATTGGTATCAGCAATAGCTTTATATGTATCATGCATGGGTGAGTCAATGTTTATTTTTAAATTGCCATGCACATCATATGTACTGTTCAGTTGGTCATATGGTAGGATAGACGGACAGGCAATCACTTAACCATATATATATATACACACACACATATACATTCTATACATACATATATATATACACACATATATATCCTATTAATAAAAGAGTAATATGCAAATTGACCATCACTCCAACATATAAGAAGGCCACCCCCAGGTCGTCAAAGATGACTGTCCCTAGGTGGACACAAGATGGCCAATACAAGATGGCCGGCAGGGGAGAGCAGTTGTGGGGGACCAGGTCTGCAGGGGAGGGTAGTTAGGGGCATCCAGGCTGGTAAAGGAGAGTAGTTAGGGGTGACTGGGCCAGTAGGGGAGGACAGTTGGGGGCACCCAGGCCTGCAGGGGAGGGCAGTTAGGGGCAATCGTGCTGGCAGGGGAGCAGTTAGGCATCAATCAGGCTGTTAGGGGGTGATCTGGCCTGCAGGCAGAAATGGTTTGGGCCATCAGGAAGGCAGGCAGGCAGGCAAGAGGTTGGGAGCCAGCAGTCCCGGATTGTGAGAGGGATGTCTGACGGCTTATTTAGGCCTGATCCCACCAGGATCCAGCCTAAACGGGCAGTTGGACATCCCTCAAGGGGTCCCTAATTGGGGAGGGTGCAGGCTTGGCTGAGGGACACACACCCCCTTCATGCACAAATTTTGTGCACCGGGCCTCTACAGTATATATACACACACATATATACATACACACACACTAGAGGCCCAGTGCATGAATTCGTGCACAGGTGGGGTTTCTCAGGGTGGCCTGCGGGGATTGTGCCCCAGATTTGAAGCCCCAGCTCATGCCTCCAGTCTCCCAGCCCTGCAGCCTCACCCAGCACCCTGCTGTGGCCTGGTGCCACCCCTCACCTGCTCCACCATCCTGCCTGCTGGATGATAGATCTGGGCCAGGGCCCTAACCAGCTTCCACAGTGCCTGGATTTGGGCAGTGGCCCACCCCCCACCGTCACCACTGGTCACTGTCTGTGGGGTGATCACCAGGGCAATTGAATCCTCGCTCGTACCCGCCTTGGCCTGCACACCTGTTTCACCATCCTGCTGCAGTCCTGCTCTTTTTGGGGCCAGCAGCACCTCCACTGCCACCTGCTGCCAGAGCCTTGTCACCGATGCCTGCCATGGTCCATGCCGCCCCCTGGTGGTCAGTGCACATCATAGCTAGCAGTTGAACTCCCAGTCGAACTCCCAGTCAAACAATTTGCATATTAGGCTTTTATTTTATAGGATAATGTCTTTCTTTCTTGTAATTATTTTAAAATTTAAGTTCTGTATTGTATGATATGAGTATTGCCACCTCTGATCTCTTTTGGTTACTATTTTCATGGAACATCTTTTTCCATTCTTCCACTTTGAACTGTTTTGGGTCTTTGGATCTCAAGTGAGTCTCCTATAGACAGCATATAGTATATGTGTTTCTGCCTTCTGCTAATTTCTATCTTTTGATTGAAGAGCTCAATCCATTTACATTTAAAGTAGTTATTGATAAGGAGGGACCTAGTTCTGTTCTCTTATGGTGCTACCTGTTTTCAGTATGCCTTACAGTGTTTTTTTTTGGCCCTTCCTCATTTCCTGCATTACTGTCCTCATTTGTGTTTAGTTGATTTTATTTTTTCTTGTAGTGAAATTTTAAAATTCCTTTCTCATTTCTTTTTGTTTATTCTATAGGAAGTGTAGTTAATTTTTATAGTAATACTAGCTTTTGTAGTTGTCCATATATTTATTTTTTTTGAGATAGTTATTTCTCCATATGGTTTCAAGTTAATGTCTAGTGTCCTTTAATTTTACCAGGACTTTCTTGAACATTTCTTGTAAGGTAGGTCTAGTGGTCACAAAGTCCCTTAGCTTTTGTTTATCTGGGAATGTCTTGATTTCACCCTCACTCTTGAAAGGGCAGTTTGGCCAGATGCAGGATTCTTGTTTGATAGTGTTTTTTTTTCCTTTTTCCTATTAATATTTTGACTATATCAACCGACTGTTTTATGGTTTCCAAAGTTTCTGATGAGAAGTCTGCTGATAAATCTTATTGACGTTCCCTTTTATGTGATGATTCACTTCTCTCTTGCTGCTTTTAAGATTCTCTATGTCACCCTAGCTGGTTTGGCTCAGTAGATAGAGCATTGGCCTGGAGACTGAAATGTTCCAGGTTCGATTCCAATCAAGGGCACATACCTGGGCTGCGGGCTCTGTCCTAGTAGGGAGCATGCAGGAGGCAGCTGATCAATGATTCTCTCTCATCACTGATGTTTCTCTCTCTCTCTCTCTTCCTCTCTCTCTCTCTCTCTCTCTCTCTCTCTCTCTTTCTCTCTCTCTGTCTCTCTGTCTCTCTCCCTCCCTCTCTTAAATCAATAAAAATATATATTTTTAAAAATTCTTTCTCTTTTGAAAGTTGTTTATAGTGTGTATTGGTATGAATCTCTTTGAGTTGTTCTTTAAGACTTGAGATTTGTTTAGCTTCTAGGATGGTTATATTTATTTATTTCATTCAATTTGGTAAGTTTTCAGCCACGATTCTTCAAATATTCTCTCTTCCTTTCTCTTCCTCTTCTCCTTCAGGGATTTCCACGATGTATATGTTTGTCTGTTTGATTTTGTCCCACAGTTTCCTTAAACATGTAAGTAATATGATGAAGACAAATTGAGAGAGTTTATTTGGCACAAAATCTTTTTATAAGGCGAGTTTCAGTAGAAGGCCATTCATTATTAGGATTCATGAGTTAATTGATAGTGGTTATTCATTTTACTATAGTTATAATGCTTTGAAAGTTTACAAAGATCATTGCTGTATGCATGTGACAGGGTGAAAAACAAAAAAATATAACATTATTAGCAGATAGTAGTATCATCCTTTTCTCTCCCTTTCTACTCAGGGAAGTGATTGATATCAGCCCTAGTTAGTGGTGAATGAATCAGGAGGGTGGATAAAGTAGTGAGATGAACTTTTTGTTCTAGAAGGGGAAAGCTAACAGAGAGGATGAGGCAGCTTTGTTGGAGTGGACTTGGGGGAAGAAATCTATGGCTGTTTCCTTGAGTGGTGAGACTTCATGGGATGGGATGTCCAAAGAGTATTTCTAGGTAGTGGTGCCCTGAGTTGTGTTGTGCTTCCATAACAAGACTCCTTAAGGAGATGCTAGTTGTTTTAGTTACTTTAAAAGTCCTTTTGTTTTGTTTGGTGGGCAAGGCGTTGACAGTGTTACTCTATCACTGTGCTGAAACTGGCATCGAGATGACCCAGTATGTTGTGATCATTAGCTTCTTTGTCACTCCATGCAACTGCATGACATATTTGGGGCCAGAATTACCATTATTTTCTTTAAGTTAGGGGACAGTGAGGCTCCTGAGAGAGTAAGAAGCCCAAGTTCAGAGTTCACTGGCCTCTCTGTGAGGTTTCAGTGTGAAGGCTTGAACGATGGCAGTAGGTAATTCTGGACACTATGGTTAGGAAGCCATGTATGCACCAGTTCACCTAATTGACTTAGAAACTGAAATGGTTTGGACAAAGATAGGACCCTAAAGCCCTTATAACAGTAAGTGATAGCGATGCTTTTGGACTGGAATCTCTGAATGTGCGCAGCTCCAAATGGAAGTTCATGGCACACATACAAGGAGAGTGCTTTCATTTTGACCACCAAGACATCCTCTAGGTCTGCAGTTCTTTAAAAAGTTCTATTTACATATTTTTTCCTGTGAACTCTATAAAACGTATGTACTTCTCCCCCAGGGGGATGCACACAATTTGCATACAATTTTAAGGAATATTTATGTTCTGTACCCTACCTAAGACATCCAGTGAATTCAGCTCATTATTTGCTATCCTTAACCAAGATCTCTTGAATGTGTTCCATCATAAAATTCTCCCCATATTTTTCATCAACTGTTAGCTATCCCTAAAAATGGCATTAGAAAAATGATCATGCCAAAATGGTTTGGCTTAGTGGACAGAGCGTCAACCTACAGACTGAAAGGTCCCAGGTTTGATTTTGGTCAAGGGCATATACCTTGGTTGCGGGCACATTGCCAGAGGGGGGCGTGCAGGAGGCAGCTGATTGATGTTTCTCATCGATGTTTCTAATTCTCTATCCCTCTCCCTTCCTCTCTGTAAAATATCAATAAAATATATTTAAAAAAGAAAAGAAAAGTGATCATTCCATCCAGCATCAAAACTATGTGGTAATTTGTTCAATGAGATCGTTCTCCAGGAAGTGAGGTTTGAATGATTTTTATCATCAACTTTTTCTCTTTCGTTGCTGTAGAAGTCACCTGTGAATAAGTTCTTTGAAAGGAGATGATTTTATTTACTCTTGGTTGACCCTCACCGGAGGACATTTTTCTATTGATTTTTAGAGAGTGGAAGGAGGCGGGGAGAGAGAAACATTGATGTGAGAGAGACACATCAATTGGTTGCCTCTTACAGGAAGGGATTGAATCTGCAACCCAGGCATGTGACCTTGACCAGAAATCAAATTGAGCCCCTTCAGTTTTAACCACTGAGTCGTGCCAGCCAAGACACAAAGGGGACGATTTTGACTCCTAAAAATATACGAAGATTCTCGGTTTCCGATTTAGAATGAGACATACCCAATAGTAGTAACCCTGGTTGTGAGAGTACATTGGGTTCTATGATAAAGGTACCGGTCATTTTGTGTAGTGCAGTTTTTTCCTGTTCTCTTGGCTTTCTTATATACTAGACAAGTCTAACTGTAATTCTGAACGTTGAGTTTTATTAGGTGAACAGTAATTTTAACAGTCCCCCTCCACTGAGTACGTTCTGTCTAGATAGATAAGCGAAGCTTCGTTGCTGAAGGCCTGGCAGAATGTCAGGGAGAGCAGGGGAGCCGTCCACTATCTTTTCGGCCATCTTGAACCGTTCCCAAAGAAAGCTGCTCGCCATCCAGGGCATAACTTTCGTCTTTTCTAAACACCTACCTGTGGTCTTCTTCTTTTCATCCTTTTTTTTTTTAATTTATTTTTTTAAGCTACTTCAGCAAATGAGTTTTGTTTTTATTTATTTTGCCTTGTGTGTTAGGGAAGAAAATATTTGCTTCATGTGGGTTCTTAATTGAAGTGAGTCACGACTAACTGCACTAAGAAATGCAGCACTTAAAGATACTTTGGGCGTTTTAAGTGTCCTCTTCACTCATTTGTTGATCCGTAGGGCTCCCGCTTCATTAAAGCTCATTAGTGACTGTATGAACAGTATTATTTAATAACAGTTGTAGCAGCCCATTTCACGTTCATTAAGCTTTTGAGTAAACAGAGAGCAATGCCAGTGAAAGAGGTGAGGACAGAACAAACAAGTCTAATTCCTGATCTGGAACGCATCTCACTGACGCTTTATGCCAGTTTTTGTAATGTAATCTTTATTATTTTTTAATCCTCATCCAAGGATATTTTTTTCCATTGCTTTTTAGAAAGAGTGGAACAGAAGGTGGGAGGGGAAGAGAGAGAGAGAAATTGATGTGAGAGAGACACATTGATTGGTTGGTTGCCTCCCACACTCAATCCAAATGGGGCTGGGGATCAAACCTGAAACCCAGCTAAGTGCCCTTGACTAGGAATCAAACTCACAACCCTTCTGTGCATGGGCCAACACTCTAACCACTGAGCCCCACCAGCCGGCTGTAATGCAATCTTTAGTGTAATTTTGATGCTTTTCTACTCCCTTCTTTTTGATTTGTGAGCTGTGACGGGAAGAGTGTTTGACCTTTCCTTAATAGGTGAGGCCCTGAATGGTTATTGGAGGGTGTGGACCTTGATTGTTGGAGACTAAGATGAGATATCTCCAAGAGTGAGACCCTTGAAGATACTTTGGGGTTTTAAAATGTCCTCTTTACTCATTTGTTAAACAAGATAACGAGTGAGCCGAAACCGGTTTGGCTCAGTGGATAGAGCATCGGCCTTCAGACTGAAAGGTCCCAGGTTCATTTCTGGTCAGGGGCATGTATCTTGGTTGCGGGCACATCCCCACTGGGGGGCATGCAGGAGGCGGCTGATCGATGTCTCTCTCTCATTGATGTTTCTAGCTTTCTGTCCCTCTCCCTTCCTCTCTGTAAAAAAATCAATAAATATTTTAAAAAAATGAATGAGTGTATGAACAATATAATTTAATAAGAGTCACAGCAGCCTCCTACAGTTCATGTTCATTAAGCCGTCAGGTAGACAGAGCACAATCCCAGTAATAAGAGGCGAGGATAGAACAAGCCTCATGCCTGATCATGGTGTAGATTGAGTTCAAGCAATGGGGTGGGTGCTCCAGGCATGCACCCTTACATTTGCAGAGTTTTCCCTGCATCAAGGAAGCCCCTGAGGGCTTTATGTAGTGATGCAGCAAAGGAAATTAGCATGGTCTGGCTAACCACATCAATATGCATAATTGACAAGCTACTCAATACTTCTAAAGATAAGTACTTTCCACTCTTTTCTTTGGCTATCAAATGTAACTTCATGTAAATATTAACTAAAATGTATTATTTTTCAGGCTTCTCTTTTGTTACAGAAAAACATAGACATGTGTATTCTATTAAACAGGAAATGTGTAACCCTTCATGTATATATGCTAACTGAAAGTGAACAAATTAAAGGAAACTGAACAATACTGCCTTGCCTTAGGCAGGATGGCCTTTAAAACATTATAAACGGGATGAAGAGTATGTAGCCCTTTAAAAAACAGGTGAGATAGGCACCCAGATTGAAAAGGAAGTAAAGCTATATTTGCAGGCGACATGATCCTGTATGAAGAAAATCTTAAGTAATCCACTCTAATACTTCAGAATGAATAATGAGTTCACTATAGGGCAGGGAGGGTACAAGGGAATCACTTGTATTTTATACTTTTATACTGAACAATCCAACAGTCAGATTAAGAAAGCAGTTTTATTTACAACTGAACAAAATATTCAGAAGTAAATTGAACAGAATTGTAAAACTTGTAATCTGCAAACTACATAAAACTGTTGAATATCCAGAATACGCAAGTCTATAAGACAGAAAGTAAATTAGTTCCTGCCTAACGGTGGGAGTAAGTGGTTGGGAGAAATGGGAGTGACTGCTGATTGTATGGGTTTCTTTTTGGGGTGAGGTAAAAGTTCTGGAATTAGATAGTGGTGATGGTTGGGCAACTATGTGAGTATACCAGCACCTGTTGGAGTCTATACTTTAAATGGGTGAAATGGATGGTATGTGAGTTATATCTCATGGCATTTTTTTTAAAAGGGAGGATAAGGTAGAGATAAAAATAATTGACATGAAAAGATATGTATAGCTTAACGACATAAGAGTAATTAATATATGTTCCTGGTTAATTTTTTTTTCCCAAACAAGTTTTGTTTGTATTTTGTCTACCTAAGCTAGCTAGGTTCAGATTCTCTTTAGGAACTCTTTGAAAATGGGAAATATTATGGTAATTGGTAGAATAAATTTTGTTTAGTTTGTTTTGTAAATAAGGAAGCCATAAATTAGCTATTAAATTAAAATGTTTTTGTTGAGTTATAAGAAGAATTTACTTAGTATTTGGATGGTTTTCAGTATCATTCAGAAGTTTCTCTGAAACCTTTGGTGTAGGTTACCACTAGGAATAATCTCCCAGTTTTCCTCCACAAAAACTTGTAAAATATATTTTTTTAATTACTGCCCTTCTTCGTATAAAGAAAGAATGAGAAACTTAGAAGAGTAAACAAAGGAAAATAAACATTATAAATCTCATCTCCACAGATACCTATTTTTAGGATTTTGGTATATTTTCTTCCAGGACATTCTTTTAAAAATAACCCATATTCATTGAGATAAAATTTATACTGTACAGTTGATTCATTTTTAACTTTCTAATGAACTTTTTTTTTATTTTGTCTTTTTTTTTACTTTCTTTTTTTTTAAATTAAATCTTTATTATTCAGATTATTACATTTGTTTCTCCTTTTTCCCCTCCATAGCACTCCTCCACCCAGCTCCCACCCTTCCCTCTGCCCTTACCTCCCTCCCATTGACCCCATCCATAGGTGTATGACTTTTGTCCAGTCCCTCCCTGTACATCCCTCACCCTTTTCCCCGAGAATTATCAGTCCACTCCCTTTCCGTGCTCCCGACTCTATTATATTCACCAGTTCATTCTGTTGATCAAATTTTTAATTCACTTAATTTTTAGATTCACTTGTTGATAGATATGTATTTGTTGTTCATAATTTTTTGTCTTTTACCTTTTTCTTCTTCCTCTTCTAAAAGAGTACCTTTCAGCATTTCATACAATACTGGTTTGGAGTTGATGAACTCCTTTAGCTTTTTCTTCTCTGTGAAGCTCTTTATTTGCCCTTCAATTCTGAAGGATAGCTTTGCTGGATAGATTATTCTTGGTTGTAGGTTCTTGTATTCATCATATTGAATATTTCTTGCCACTCCCATCTGGCCTGAATCGTTTCTGTTGAGAAATCAGCTGATAGTCGTATGGTGCTCCCTTGTAGGTAATGAACTGTTTTTCTCTTGCTGCTTTTAATATTCTCTTTGTCTTTTGCTCTTGGTATTTTAATTATGTTGTGTCTTGGTGTGGTCCTCTTTGGACTCCTTTTATATGGGGTTCTGTGTGCTTCCTGGACTTGTAAGTCTATTTCTTTTACCAGAGGTGGGAAGTTTTCAGTCATTTTTAAATTGGTTTTCAGTATCCTGCTCTCTCTCTTCTTCTGGCACCCCCACAATTCTGATGTTGGTACGCTTGAAGCTGTCTCAGAGGCTCCTTACATTATCTTCACATTTTTGAATTCTTTTCTCTTCTTGCTTTTCCAGTTGAATGTTTTCTGCTTCTTTATATTTCAAATTTTTTACTTGATTCTTGCCTTCGTCTAGTCTGCTATTAGGACTCTGCACAACATTTTTTATTTCATTCAGTGTCTCTATTTGGTCCTTTTTCATCTCTTGGCTCTCACTAAATTTATCCATCTTTTCTAGCATATTCTTGAAAAACCTTATAAGTGTGGTTTTGAACTCTATATCCAGTCATTTTTTTCCTCCATTTCTTTTGTTTGTGATCCCTTCCCTTGTCTCGGCATTTTCACTATGCCAGGAGAACTTCTGTGTTGGATTCAGCCTTATGATACCAGACTTGCAAAACCGAAGAAGCCTCTGTTGAGCTTGGGATGGGTGGAGTCTCAGGGCTTAAGGGACCGCCTTGCCTTCCAGTCGGCCCCGCCCTCCATGGCCCGAGTCTCACGTGACTGGGTAATTGCTGGAGCGGTCCTTGTGCGCGCCCGCAGTGCCTCTAGACTGCTGCCCCTCAGGCTCCCCTGCGCTCCAGGACCACACAAGTCTAGGTCCCCAAGGTTTCACCCGAAACAGGGGCTTAGTGGACTCAGAAGTGGCGCAGTTGGGAGGGTCTGTCTCCTGCTCTCTCGCGAAAGCCAGCGGCACAATCAGCAGTCGGTCCTCTGCGCAGTGCCGTGCGCGCCGCCACCAGCCCTCTGATCTTTTGCGACTCCCCTGAATTTCCGTGCACCTCTCCCTTTTCACAGTCCAAACCCCCCCCCCCCCCGCCCCGTATGAGTTTCGGCTGGATCTGGGGTTTAGTGTCATAAGATAAGAGGTTCAATGCCTTTGAGAGTCTCCATTTCCCTTCTGCCAGAGAAAGCCAGCCAGGTACTCGGGCACCCGCTCTCCACATGCGCGTCTCCATACCTCAGCTTTTTGCAGTTCCTCTGGGTCTCCGTGAGCCCCTCTCTTTCCCTCTAGCTGTAGAACTTTCACTCAGTCAGCTTTCTTGTAGTTCTGGATGATGTCTGTTCTGTCTTTTAATTGTAGTTTTGAAATTGTTGTGTGAGGTAGCAGTGTAGGTGTTTACCTATGCCGCCATCTTGGATTCCAATCCCTTTAATGAACTTTTAAAGTATAATGTATTCTGCAGAAAACTACACAAAATAAGAGTATGCAGCTTGATGGTTTTCCCATCCATGTAAAACTATGCATGTCGAGAAACAGTCACCAGGAGAGATTAAGTCACCATGTCACATAAAGGTTCGAGTTTCTTCTGCTTTTGTACTTTACGTAAAGAAAACACACGAGTCGTGTTTTTCTGCTTCTTTTGCCCACACTAAATCTGTGAGTTGCAGTTGTAGAATGTCCCTTTTCATTGCTGAGGAGTGCTCCATTTTGTGAATATACCACAGCTTGTTCTATTTGTGCTCTCTCCTTGGAGGCGACCAGTGTTTTGTTTTGTTTTGTTTTGCAACCAGTGTTATTAATCCTTGTATATCTGCCCAGAAATGCACAAAAAAAATGTGTATTTCCCCTTTTTACATATGATAGCATGTCACACGTGTTGTATGCATATTTTTGTTTTGCTTTTCTCAATCTAAGATAGTTTCATATCAATACATAAAAGACATTCTCAGTCTTTTTTTATGGCTGTATTTTGTTTATTGTATGGATTTAGCATAATTGATTTAACCAGTCTCCTATTAATGGGTATTTAAGTATTTCCAAACATTTTACTACTATTAACAAGACAGCAGAGGCCTTCCTTTTTCATACATCATTTTATACTTCTGTAAGTTTACCTTGTAAATTCCTACTAGTAAGACTTGCTGAATCAAGGGATATCTGAGTTTGGAAGTTGGATAGATTTGGCCCACCTGTCCTCCAATGCAGTGGAAGTAGTTAACACTTCCACCGGCAATATATGAGAGATTTTGTGTTATAATTCCCTAGGTGCCGTTGATAATGTTGAAGAATTTATGTGCCTACTTGAGTGATTGAAATCTTGACAAAAGTATGAAATATATATATTTTTTGTCAGTGGAATGAAAGTTAAGATTTCTTTTTAATTTTTAAGTTAAGATTTAAAATCATATGCTAAAAATAATGGTTCAGTGTAGTTTGGTGAATAAAATATTAGGCATTGTTCAGAAGGAATCTGAAACCTAATAGGCACCATCATAGTCATGCATTAATAACTTATATTGTTACATCTGAAGTATTGGTCTAAGTTTTGGGTGCAGTAATACAGGAAAAACATGATGGAGTTGAGGATGACATGGACTAAAATATAAGTAATCCCATTTGGAAATATAAAAGACGAGTGAGGGTAGAATATGAAAACTACATTTTATAAAATCATGAAAAATATGAACGTGGCACACTAACGTTTTGATGAACATGTGTTAGAATTTTAGAATTCATGGGTATATGGGACATTTCAAAAGAAGCAGGTGGCCACTTGTGCCAGAGCCAATTCAAGATGGGTCAACTGTAGAATACATTTTTATGTTCTCAGTTGGGAACGGTGATTACACAAAATCCAGAATTTGTGAAGAAAAGAATTGACAACCAATTAACTATGTTAAAAGGCAACCACTGATTAGAATAAATGCAAAACAGATGATAGCACAAAATAATTGATTTACAAAGAATGTTTATTTTCATTTTTTAAAAGATTTTTTTTTTTAAGAGGGAGAAGACGAGAGATGGGCAGGGAGCGAGGGGTAGGGGAGAGGGAAAAGAGGTGTTGGGGAGAGAAAATAATTGATGTGAAAGTGGAACATTGATCCACTGCCTCCTGCATACCCCCTACCGGGAATTGAGCCCACTACTGGGGCATGTTCCCTGACCGGGAATTGAACCAACAACCTTCAGGTGTGTGTGACAACGCCCAACCAACTGAGCCACACTGGCCACGGCAATCCTCAAGTTCTTTATCTACAAAATATGGACAGTAATGCATAAGGCCCTCTGTTCTATAAAAGGAAACGTTTGAGTAAGCTACGAGAGTCCTTTGAAGGGAGGACAGAAGCCCAGGGAATGTTTGCTAGCCTTTTGAGGTTTCAGTTTTGTGATATATAAAATGGAATTAATGGTCTCCTCTTGGATAATTGTATACAAATACAGTGCCTGGCACACACAGGCCTGTAGTAATTGTGAATTATCACCGTTACTGCAGTCATGTGGCGTCTGTTGATGGAATTGTAGGCTGTGTGGACTTAGGTTGTACTCTAAGGGAAGGGAAGTCATCTAACTTGGTGAGTTCAGACAGTTTTGCTCTGAAAGGTCATCAGTAGAAGGCAAGCACGGGGTACACTCGGTGAAGTGTGACGGTGGGATGCCAAAAAAATTGGGGTTTACAGTAACAGCCCCCTTATCCGAGCAGAAAACAGAGTCTGACGCAAGCAGTGCTTTCTAAATGGCCCCGAATGGAACAACCTACCAGGAAAATTTTCCATCTAGAGTACTGTTAATTAACCCAAATGAGACCACACTGCTGGAAAATCCAAGAGCAATGGAAAATAAAAAGGGTGCCCTTGCATTGAATGGGTTAAGACTGTATTATACTTTAATTCAGAAACGAGTTTTGGTGGTTGAAAAAAGTTAAAGTAATTAATGCTGCAGTAAACTGTGTTAGATTAAATTCATTGAGGGGAAGTTCAAAATTCTGTATAGTAAGTATCTTTGTAATTCTAGATCTGGGGTCTAGATTTTGACCAAGGTTTACTATCCAATCCTGACAAAATTGCCTTAGTACAGTTTGGACCTTGAGAAACTCAATAGAGTAAGAAAAAAACCATTGAAGAAGTAACATTTTTCTTTTCTGTGTAAATTCTGAGGTCTTATTTTTATTGGTCCTTTTATCTTTGCTCCTGCCATTGATCACGTTAACACATGACTTAATAGCTAGAATTTTATACTAGTCAGTTAAATTGAGGCAATGATCTCACTATGCCATTTAAAGTTCTCTATCTCCTGTATTTCCTTTACACTGAGAATTAGATCCACGTTCTTAAACATTTTTGGCAAGAATACTTTATAGAGGATGAAATATACTTCAGAGTACATCACTCACATTGCTGGTTGTCCACCATTAATGATGTTACATTTGATAACTTGGTTAAGGTGGTGACTGCCGATTGTCCCCATTTTAAGTGTGTTTCCTCTCTCGTGTATTTTCAGTCATCCAAGGAGTGGTACTTGGCACCACGTGAATATCCTTGTCTGGATCAACCTTTCCCTAGTGGTTTCAGCAGCCATTAAGATTCTTTGCCTGAATCAGTTTATTTAAAGAGGCATTGCAAAGTGGCATTGGCATTCTTCTGATAGAGGACCAAGGCTTTTCTCGGAGTGTAGATTCACTGGTTGGTGTTTCCTATAGTGGTGTGTGAATCACACCCAAAACATATCTTCTCTAACTCTTGTAAATCTTCTCTGAATTTAGTTTTCTTTTTAAATGGGATAAGCAATATAAAGCATTTTGAAGCAATGCTAGTGCAGAATCTTCCCGTATTTTTCCTTCAGAATTCTTTTGCCCACTGCTAATTCGTGATCAGTTTTTCTTAAGCAACTTGCTTTTATGGATTCTTTCCAGAGAATTCATCATAGTTTCCATAGAAACAACAACTCTTCAGTCTCATCAGTTTCTATCATATTTAAATTACATAATTGCAGCATCAAGTAGTGATATTACGAACAGGATTGGGAACAAAAGTAACAAATTGCTAGTTAACCTTCTACTTCTTCTATTAGAGTATGCAGAGGACTAGAGAGGAGCCTACTAGCTTAAGGCATTTAGTGTGCTGGGGCTTCAGTCCTTGTTTTACAGGGAGAATGAGTGTGTGGTGAACCAGCATATTGTTACATGGAAGTCACTTAAAAGATAGTTTATATTGTTGTAATTTGCTTGTCTTCCTTACTTGACTCCCACTTCCTTGACAGTAAAGACTAGTCTTATGTGTATATATATGTTTTTGTTATAATCTTTAGTGTTTAGTACGTGCCTAGCATATAGTAAGTGCCCAGTAAAAATATCGATTGAATGAATCCATGTCCAATACCAGAGAAGACCATATTGACCTCAAGTAAATTCTGATCTTATAATCTTATCTTCACAATATCTTTGCAAACGTCAGGGTTTGTATGATCATTGCATATAATTTGTTCTTTCATTGGTTTTTCTTCTCATTCTCCTAGTCTTTGAGTCTTTCTCTGCTTTGTGCCAACTTCCTTCAATTTATTGTGCATTGCCAGCTAGCTGTGTTTATTACCTTTCCACTCTCCTGACAGAAATGCAAAAATGTAAGTTTTTCTGCAATGACACTATCAGAAAGAGAGAAGGGAGTCCTAGGGAAATACAAAGTAGAGCCTTAGTTCTCTATTCTAGAGCTTAATCACTCCCAGGAACTGAAGTCTTCTGTTTCTTCACAGAGGAAATATGACAAAGGCAGTGGCCGTACAAGCTTCCTTCATGGGCCGCCCTCCCCACTGCCTCATCCAGTAAGCGGGAGCAACTACTTCTGGAGGTGAGAGGGGAGGGAGGACAATCTCCGTAACCCGTTTGATCCACCTAGCCGCCAAATTTTGGTTTTGAGAGAGTGAACCATTTGTAGAGTTGCTTTACTGAAGAACTTCAAAGAGAACAAGTCTACGTAGGATTGAATGCTCAGGTGATAAAAATTATGCTCTTAATAGAATTCTATAACCTGTATTCTGAAACAAGATAATATAGCTGAATAATTCTAATGATCTCAAGATCCTGTTTCTATAGATATTAAAACGTATTATACATGTACATTTGAAATAATTTTTTAACTTCCAGAACCAGGACAAACTTCATCAATAATATAACCATTATCATTTATTGGTTAGTTAGTATGTTAAGCACTTTGTTAAATTCCACATTTTTTTCATTCATTTTTAATTTTTTAATTTTATTGTTTTCAGAGAGGAAGGGAAAGGGAGGGAGGGATAGAAATATCAATGATGAGAGAGAATCATTGATCGGCTGCCTCCTGCACACCTTCTACTAGGGATCAGTCCTGTAATCCCGGGCATGTGCCCTGATGACTGGGACTGGAACCATGACCTCCTGATTCATAGGTTGATGCTTAACCACTGAGCCATGCCAGCCAGACCATTCATTTTTTAAATAGTAACCTTAGGATTTATCTCTGTTTTACAGATGATTAAAGTGAGAGGCCAGAGAGGGTAAATGACTTGTCCTCAGTCACACAGCTAATATGTAGCAGAACCAAAAGATCCAAACCCATTTGTCTAATTTTAGTTTAAGCCTTAAGCCCGACAGTATGCTCTAGGGTCCCATCACACATATTTGAATGCTAAAGATTGTGACTTTTGGTGAGGGATCAGTAACCAAGGATGACCTAGGTCTTCTGAATGTTATGTCAAGAACCAGGAGACAGTTGAAGTACCTTCTTCCGGAAACCTTGAGACAAGTTATTTTCTACTGAGGGGCAGCTATAGTTCTAAAGTTGTTTACATAATAAGCAAAAGAATGTTGAGTTCTTTTGAACATTCATTTATTCAGTAAGCTAAATTCTTTTTTTTTACTTGACAAGCCTTCATATTTGAATATCTGAGTCTCGGTTTTCAGGCTGAATTCATGTTGTATGTTTAAGAAGACAATGAAAATTCTTTAAAGATATTCTCAAGCTCAATAGGAAGGAGCACAGAATTTGATTTCTACTTGTTTTCCAAGCTGGCTTCATTTGGAGACAAACTCTATTGCAACTTTTCTAGAATTTGGTGCCAATAGGAGTAAAAATAATAAAATCAGCACAATTAAATTAAATCGGAAATTAGAGTCTTTTATGTTCAAGGCCTTAGCTTAGGCAACAATTGGCCACTCTTCTGGGAAATGGTTGTTAAAATTACAGATGATTGGCAGTTGCTGATTGGCTTCCTTTATTGCATTATGTCCCAGGAAGAAAAACAATGTCTTGTGATAAGAGCTTGTAGAGATAATAATCATTTTTTCCTAATCTTCATCCCCCTTCCTATTTTCTTACGATTAATTTAAGCTATTTATTCAGCATTTATTGAGAGTGTTCTGTACCCCGCACTGTGCCTGATCCTGAGGCTTTAGATACAAAAGGGAACTCTTGCCTTCAAGAATTTCACAATATAGTGGAGGCGAGAACACACTATGATAGAGAATAATAAATGCTCTGATTGAACTAGGGAAGGCTCTATGGGAGCAGAGACAGGACAGCCAAGCCCAGCCGGCATAGGTGAGGCCGGGAAGACTTCAGGGTGAGAGGGTACTTGACTTGCATCTTTGAGGAAGAAGAAGAGTAAAAGAGCCAAGGGGAGGAAGGTGCTCTCGGCAGAGGGAGCCATGAAATGGTGTATCTGGATTGGAGAATGGCAAACAGTATGGCCCGAAATGAGCAAAGACACGGGAGGTGAAGCTGGAGAAGGAGCTTCGGATCATGTCACGAGGGGCATCGTAGGCCACACCGAAGCATTTACACTATCAAAGGTATCGAAAGCCATTAAAAACCCTCAAGCAGGGGAATAACATGTTCAGATTTGCTTTATAGAAAGATTACTATGGCATCTGTGAGATGTCTTTGAAGAAGAAGGTTGTTGCAGTTCAGAAGAGAAATAATGGAGACATGTATCTCAGGTGAGCTGGTCATGGGGATGGAGAATATGGGAGAGATTCAATAGATATGTAGGAGGTAGTCTTAAATTTAAAACCTAACACAGTGATCCGGAACCAGTTTGTCATAGCAAGGTGAACCTAGCGGAAAAGGAAGAATCTAAGGTGACTCCCACCTTCACATTTGATGTACTGGTGCCATTAGCCAGCAAGAGGAGCAGAATGGAGGGACAGGTTTGGGAAAGATGATATAGTTTGGGTGGGTTGATCTTGAGATGCTTGTGGGACAGTAAAGAAGACCAAGTAGGCAATTGGGATATTTTTGTTGGGATATTTTTGAATCTAAAGTTTAGGAAAAAATATTGGACTGGGGATGGTACTAGTATATGGATTTGAGAGTTCTCATGCTATGTGTTAATGCCTTCTTAGGTTATAGTTACTTGATTAATACGTAGTGAAAAACAGACTTACCATAAAGCTAATTAAGTTTAAGCTTAAGTGCTTCACATGCATGGCCCTTGGCAAGGGCCCTCACAGATGTGTCCACATGGTTATGTTTTTTTAAAATTGCAAAATCCAGATGCTTCATACAATTGGTCAAAATTGCTCTCTTGCCACTTTGAATTACTCTCTCACTATTGTTGTGTCTGGTGAAGTGGTCCTAGGTGATTTTGGGAATCCGGCTGTGGACAGTGAGCTGGGGATACATTTAATTTGGGTTTGTAGTCACTTCAATGGATAGTTATTGCTGGCACCCAGTGAGGTAATGCTGTTGCGAAATACTCCTGCCCACTGTGCCAGCTTACCCAGGACTGTGGCATAAAAGTATAGGACCAGCATCATGTTGAGATAGAATATGTCTTAACATATCTGGCACTGGAGTCATGGGAATGGAAGAGGGTGAAATGTACAAAGCCAGAAACTGATCGGCAGAAACACTTGACACTCATCTGATTTTCTCTTAGCCCGAAGGGCAGCCTGAGACAGACAGACAGACAGACGTGTAAAGACGTATATTTGGAATGGGACTCTAGGCAGCAGGAGTTCAGAAAAAGGGAAGTGAAATGGGAAGCGGGGAAAGACATGCCAGGAGGTGATAGCCCATTGGATATAGCACCAGCTGAGGGCACGGGCATTCTATCCGACCCAGACCTTTCCCGGAGCCTTCCCCAGGGCTCTGAGACCTGTCCACTGCGTACAACAGGGGCCTTAATTCCTAACACATCCCCATTCTGGATTGCATACCATAACTACCGAGTGGGTTGGGGGAGCAGTCTCCAGGCAGAAGTGAGAAGCACATGGGCTGGCCCTCTGCTTGCGCTGATTGCATGGGCAGAACCCAGTCCGCGCCCATGTGGAGGGGTCACTGCGGTGGAAGGAGGACGCCATGGGGCCTGGAGGATTTGGTGGTGGCGCTTAATAGGCGTCTGATGTTGATAGAGATTCTACCCATTCATTCCTAGTCAAAGTAACCCTTCTCTCTGGTGAAGATTACATACAGGAGTGCAGTGCATACAGTTACAAATCTTCATTCTTTTTTCCTTTTTGATGAGAAGCACACAAATAGAATTACTCTGTAAGACACAAACTTGTACTGTAAATTGCAGGAAACATGCTGCTGTTAATTTCCCCGAAATGTTGATGTGTATACAATTACACAAATGTGACTATGTTATGTTTGTTTTTCTAGTGTTTTTCTTACTATATTTGGGTAATGTTTCGTGAAAATATGGAAAAACTTTTCAAAAGACTGAGATCTTTGATTCTTCTTAAATGCAACACAGCATACCATTGTATGCTACCATCATATGGCTGTACTAGAACTTATTTAACCGGCGTCTATTGGGGGACATTTAGGTGGTGTTTTTTTTTTATCATAGAAATAGAAAAACTTGCCTTTGATTTCCTACACATTTTTCAGAGATACTGGCAGGCGGGGGCTGGAGAAGGTTGATAATGGGAAGGTGAGGAGGAATTGTGAAGGAATCTGTTACAGAGGATGTCTGCTTGTAAAGTTACCCAACCACATCTTTTCTCCTCTACAATGACAATGAAGCATTTACTCTTACATTTCTAGGACAGGAAACAGGAGAGTAAAGTACTAGGACTCTTATCTCAGGACAATGAGCAAAACCTCAATTATCTATCCCTCCTGTATTTATTTATTTTTAAGTTTCTTGTTTGCAGAAAAATTAAAGGTAGGATTAATATATTGGATAAGAATTTGAACTAGATAACTTTAAATTTTCTCTCCAACTCCAGGACTCAATAACTTTTATAATTTTGATAGCCCTTTTTTTTTTACATACCATATAATTATTAACTATATAATATATTATTAACTTATATTAACTTTATCATAATATATATTAACACTTCCACTTTGAAGTCATTAGGAAGGACTTCATGAAAAGAGGAGATCTGAGTGAGAAAAGAGGATAGTCTTTTTCTTTTAACAAACCCACCCTTAGTTTCTCCTTTAAGCAAGTTTAAAAGGAGCTGATGACCTCACCCTTTTTAAAATGCCTGCTCCTGCCCTGGCCAGGTGGCTCAGTTGGTTGGTGTGTCTGCTCAGACACCAAAAGGTGGTGGGTTTGATTCCCTGGTTATGGCGTGAATAGGAGGCAACCATTGGATGTTTCTCTCTGCCCCATCCCCCTCAAAAAATCCATAAAAACATATTCCCAGGGGAGGGTTACAAAATAAAAAGGCCTCCTAAAGCAAATGTGTGGTGTGGTTTGATCACATCATCTAGACTTTAGTAATTACTGTTCACTGTGGCTATCATAAGAGGACTGTTTTTTAAAAAATATATTTTATAGAGAGGAATAGTTAGAAACATCGATGAGAGAGACATCGATCAGCTGCCCCCTGCATGCGGGGTTATGCCCGCAACCAAGGCACATGCCCTTGACCAGAATCGAACCTGGGACCCTTCAGTCCGCAGACCGACGCTCTATCCACTGAGCCAAATCGGCAGGACTGTGTTTTTATGTATGACTTTGTGTAACCACCAATGTTGTCTACTTGTGTTGTAGAAATCATCCAAGAAATTAGTTTAGTTGAAATTAAGAGCTTTGGATTGCAAAACAAAGTTCCAAATGATTGTTGGTCCAAAAACTAAGACATGAGGAAGGAATAGAAGAGAAAATCATAAAATTAAAAGACTGATAATTTAGTCGTAACAGCAGAAGTATACTTCTCCGTTAAAATCTCCTGTTACTGGATATGTGGGACTGTTACTGACCTGTTAGACTGTTAAAGATGAGAAGGTTCCCATCATCTCAGCCTGAAAGCCATCTTTTGTCTTAGCCATATTTTCCATTGCTGATCCATTACTAGGAAAACATATTGCCATTTAATCACCATGAGACATGTTGCTGGATCACCATGTGCTGCCATCAGTATAGTCCGTCTTCATCCTCACAAAGGCTACAAGCCTAAAGGACAGACAAAAATAGACTCATTGGTTCCAAAATAAACCCCACAGTTCTATAGAAGAACTACCTGTCTCTTGGGAAAGATGAGAAGGTTCCCATCATCTCAGCCTCAAAGCCATCTTTTGTCTTAGCCATGTTTTCCATTGCCGATCATTTACTAGGAAAACATTCCAGCGAGTGTACAGTGAGTGTTACAGACCACTAAAAAAGATGAAATGGAGATGCCCGGCATGCCTCACTATTTATAAGAAAATATTTCTCCAAAAGATGGGAAAATTCAAGTCTTTAAATACTCTGGGAGAAAGGAATAATGGAAAAAACTCTTCAGCGTCTGCTCTGTTGGTTCACAAGATTTTTCTCACAAATCACTTGGATGGGACATTAAGCGAGTCACAGAACAACTGGAATCTTCTAGGAATTGGCTGGGATATCTGACAGCAGGACTGAGGAAGTAAAGCAGAGCACAGGCTGGTGGTAGTGGGGGGGAACCCACAAAAATCCACTGTTTGGTCTGGAATCCTGACCTGGATGGGAGGACCACAGGGCTGTCTTTAATAGGTAGGACACTTGGATGCATTGAAGTGAATAATTTGGTTTCTTGTCTTTTAAATCCAGCCACAGTTTAGGTTAGTTTTTTTGTTGTTGTTTCAAACGACTATTTGCTATTCCTACGAGGAAGTTCATTGAGCGGGTCTCTGGCACAGTATACATACATTAGCTTGTCTTCATATTCATTCATGGTCTTGGGTTTGGGAAATGAAAACGTAATCTAACCCTAATTTTCTCGTGGTATTTGCTCTCTGAGTCCATTTGTGTTTGAGTCTGTCTGTCATGGTTCAAAAGCAAAACCAGTAGAGGGTGGACACACACACAACATTCATTAAGGGATTTATTGTCAGGAACAGGCTTATGTATGTAATTGTAATCTAAGAAAGTCCAAAGTCCCTATGACAGGCCGTCAACCCCAAGACATGGTCTGCCATGGTCAGGAAGAACGTCTCTTCCTCAGAGATGGAAGGAGACGTGACTTGGAGTGATGAACACATGATATGATATACAGAAGACGTATTCTAGGATTGTACACCTGAAACCTATATAATTTTATTAACCAGTGTCCCCCAATAAGTTTATTTTTTAAAGGCCTTCCAGCTGATTATAAGTCAGTCCCATCTAAGATATCCTTATTTAGGGACTTTATACCTGCAAAGTCCCTTCACAGCAGCACCTAGATTAGTGTTTAATTACTGGGGACTATTACCTATCCAAGTTCCATCAAAAATCCATCACACAGCCCAATTTGGCTCAGTGGCTAATGCGTCATTCTGTGGACTGAAGGGGTGCACGTTCAATTCCAGTCAAAGGCATGTACCTTGTCTGCAGGCTCAATCCCCAGCCCCAGCTAGGGCATATGTGGAGGCAACTAATCACTGTGTCTCTCTCATCTATGTTTCTCTCTCTCTCTCTCTCTCTCTCTCTCTCTCTCTCTCTCTCTCTCTCTCTTCCCATCCCTCCCTCCCTTCCACTCTCTCTAAAAATAAATAAATAATGGAAAAGTATCCTTGGATGAGGATTAACAATAACAAGAAATCCACCACATTGTGAGAAGCCAGAGGAGCTGTCTGGATAATTAATGCCACAGAGGCATTAAGTCCCGGTGCTCAGCACTCTGTTAGGCAGCAACTTGCCGTGGCTGTCTCACCGGGAAGCCTGGTTCTCTAGCTTTGCCAGGATTGGACCCCAGTTTTGAGTTTTCAGACTTCCATGCAGAACAAGTTTTTGTTGATTAAAAAGTGTTTTCCCATTGATTGCCCCTTTGTGAGCTTTTTAATATTTGCTTAAACTTAAAAGCTAAAGCTAAGAGCCATTGCCAGTAGAAAACTAAGCATGTATTTCACCAGAGAAGTCATTAAGTATTTGTGGCTCTAAAAGGGCAACGTCAGAGATCCTTGTGGGGATGGAAGTTTGGTCCTGCAGCAGTGTCGGTATCCACTAGAGATGCTACCGTTTAGGGGAAATGGGTAACAGTACACCGGATTTTGCTGTGATTTCTTACAACTGCATAAGAATGTACAGTTATCTCAAAAATTCTAACTTAAAAATGTTCCATTTTGTAAACTTAAGAATCTTTTTATAATATAAATTATTTCCTAATTCATTTAAAAAAAAAGCCACCACAAACATGTTTACTTCAGGAGGCAGACATCTCTCTACTAGCACTGTGCTGGGGAAAAAAGTAATAATAATGTTTGAGGACTGGGAGAAAGGATGCCTGATGGGAAAATTACAGGTTGACAGGTGAATGTAGTGTTTAATATAAAAGTGTTTTGTAAAAAAATCAAGGCTAAATTCTTAGATGAAATATTGGGCATACTGTAAAAAGATAGTATCTTCACTCCAATGATAACTAAGAGAAGTTATGGTTATAAATTCA
This sequence comes from Lasiurus borealis, assembly GCA_004026805.1. Taxonomy (NCBI): domain Eukaryota; kingdom Metazoa; phylum Chordata; class Mammalia; order Chiroptera; family Vespertilionidae; genus Lasiurus; species Lasiurus borealis. The sequence goes on along the minus strand of PVJN01003116.1, from coordinate 27,318 downwards.
AAAGTAATGTGAAGGAGGTAGTTTTAGGAAAAATATAATTTTAGCCCAGAAAATTGTGTAGGTTGAAAATAAAAACAGGTGCAAGGGACTTAGGTAAATATTTACTTAGTAAATATTTGTGTGCCTACAATGGGTCAAGCAGGTACCTGTAGTTTTAAGTTTTAATGTACTTCACTCTTGAATGGAATTCCTAACATGTAAATGTTGATGTCATTGAAGGCAGCCATACCTTCTCTGAGTTTCCACAGATGCAGCTGTCAAAACCTGAGAGCCACATGGGTTGTGTTTTCTCAGTGTGTAATATTTCTGGTCTTATTGCGTGAGAGCTTTTTATGGAAAGGTGAAATTCAACCGGTCAATACTACATACAGTTATTTTTAGTGATTTGAGAGAGAAGCATTGAGTTGTTTTCCCACTTATTTATGCATTCATTGGTTGCTTCTTCTATGTGCCCTGACCGGATATCGAAACTGCAGCCTTGGCATATAGGGACAATACTTTAACCAACTGAGCTACCTGGCCAGGGCAGTAATATAACACTTTCTAAAAAAATACCTTATTGACTTCTTTACAGAGAGGAAGGGAGAGGAATACAGAGTTAGAAATATCGATGAGAGAGAAACATCAATCAGCTGCTTCCTGCACACCTCCTACTGGGGATGTGCCTGCAATCAAGGTACGTGCCCTTGACCGGAATCGAACCCAGGACTTTTCAGTCCGCAGACTTACCGAAAGTAGGGGTGGGGGAACTGATTGACTGCTCTATCCACTGAGCCAAACCAGTTTTGGCGGTAATATAACATTTTAAAGCCACAAACATAATTCTTTTAAATATTAATGGTCAGAAAAGATACTTTCCTTTTTCAGGTATTTCTATTTTAGAATAAAAAACTTCAGTAATGAATGGGAAAGTGGGAACAAACTCAGTTTAAATGTGAAGAAACAGGTATTTATAGCAAATACATAGAAGCAAGCCTGAGACAGTAGGAGAGATTGCCTTCAGGTGCAGCACTGAGTCTGGGCCCCGGTAAACCTGGCCCTGCCCGCTCAGACTCCCGGGGGTTCCCTGCACTGTGCCCGGGACTCTGCAGGCACCTTGGGGGAAGGCATCTGCTAAAAAAAAATAATAATAAAGTCCTTTAGAGGCTGGGCAGCTCAGTGAATGGCTACCTCCTTGCTTTCAGAGTGTGAGGAGCCAATGAATAGCACACATGTTCCCTGCAAGCTATTATGATCTACAAAATTAATAAATTCAGTTTTACCCTATAAAGAAGTGTCTATCAAAAAATTGCTACTCTCACCAAAAAACTTAGTTTTTTAGGAAACCATGATTCCAAATCCCGCCCCAGGAAACCTCCTGGCGGACAGGGTCTCACGGAGTGAGGTGGTCGATGGCTGAGACGGCTCCCGGGGGCCGGGGATGGAGGAGCTGTCCTCTCAGGCAGACGTGGGGCGGCCACTCGCTGGCTGGTCATTGGAGTTTTTGGAAATAGTAAACCTTTTGGTAAAAGGGGCCTTTTATCTCCCAGAATAGCAACTGTTATCATCACTTAAAACCAGTAACTTCTATATACAGCCAGTGCTGCTATATATATACTCATGTATTGTTTTTATAGGACTATTTTAAGATCTGTGTCACATTTTTCTCGTCTATTTTATGGTGGGAAAATTCAATTGGAAAAAATGCACTTAGCTCTGGTGGGGATGGTAAGGTAAAATAAGTACTTAAAAAAAAAAAAGACGAAGTTTGTTGTTCTCATTTTAGCTTTAAACAGTACAGAAATTAAAAATATATTTTATTGATTTTTTTTCTTTTTTACAGAGAGGAAGGGAAATAGTAAGAGGATAGCTTACTGAATTACATTGTAGTGTATCTCCTTAAGCAAATGCAGCCATTGTCCTCCGGCTATAATACTAGGTCTGTCACTGTATTAGAAAACCTGCAGGTATGTGTGAGAATGCATTACCAAAATCTGTTCCTCATTCCCTGGTGCCGGCTCCTCCAACCTCCTGCTCATTCGTCCTGTAGTCCATTGTTATGTAGTCCTTCCTGGGTGGTAGTGCTCCAGGTGTACTTTATACCGCATGTGTATGTATGTGTTTGTTCATTCTTCATTACAAAGGAAGAAAACACTGTGTGTGGGGGAGAAATGAGGGAGAGAAGCAATAAAGATTTCAGTTTTAAGCAATGGGTGATAGGAAATCTAATGTATCAGTACTCGGAGAGGGGGGTGTTGCTTTGGAGGGAACACGCCAAACTCTGTCCTAAGGACAGGCCTTTTCTCCCTGGCCTAGGCTGCTGGTAGAGCAGGCCAGCTGTGCCTCCCAGTTAGAAGCAGGAAGGGTTGTAGTGGAAATTATGCTGGACAGGGACTAGCGCATGGCACTTAAATGATGACCGTTAAATTCTTCATCTCCAGTCTTTCTTTTTCTTGAGCATCTTCTGTCACCCAAGTCTCCGTTCAAGACCTTTTATCTACATTTGATACTTGAACTTCTTCTTGAAGTAGTTTGTTTTTTGTTTGTTTGTGGGTTTTTTTTTTAATTTTTATTTTTTTTACTTGTCTTCTAGCACACCATTCTCCTTTATTCTTTCCTTATCCCATTGGCCATTCCTCCTCCGTCTCCTTTTTGGTTATATCTCAGCTTCCTAACGAATGACAAATTGGTTTGCCTCAGGCTCAGTGCTTGGACCCCTTTTGACACACCCACATCTGAGGGGATTTAACTGGTTTGGGGGCAGTTTTCATCTGTAGCCCACATTTTTAAAAAATATATATATATATAATTTTTTACAGAGGAAGGGAGAGGGATAGAGAGTTAGAAACATCGATGAGAGAAACATTGACCAGCTGTCTCCTGCACACTCCCACTGGGGATGTGCCCGCAACCAAGGTACATGCCCTTGACCAGAATCAAACCTGGGACCCTTCAGTCCGCAGGCCAACTCTCTATCCACTAAGCCAAACCAGTTAGGGCTGTAGCCCACATTTCTCTCATTCTCTTGAATCCTGGATTTAGGTGTGTAAGTGTCTCTTGGACATTTCCACTAGGGTGTCTAATTTGCATCCCACGCTTAACCTGTCTAAAACCGAGCTTTTTCCTTCTAAGCAAGTATCTTCCACAATCCTCAGTAAATGGCAACTCTGTCCTTCCCATTGCTCAAGCCCCAAACCTAATATAGTGAGCCCCAACTTTATCTTCTTCTCACATTCAACCCATCTGCAGAGCATGTTGGCTCTGTCTGAACATAATCCAGAACCTCAGTGGGCCTGTCACCTCCACCATTCCACTAGTCTAAGCCACTGTTCCTCCTCCTTGCTTTACTGGAATAAAAACGGATTTCCCTTTCTCCCCGACTTCTCTCCGCCCGTTGCCAAGCCTGTTCTCCCCACAGCTGCTAGCGAGCAGGCCACTCTTCTTAGAACCTTCTTGCCATGACTTATCACTGAGAGGAAAAGCTGACGTCTTCATAATGGTTACAGGGTCTGCACACCATCCTTGTCAGCCTCCCCACACCCTATCCACCTCATCTACACCCTGCTCCCTCTCGCTCGCTCGGTTCCAGCCACGCTGGCCTCCTTGCTTTTCTGGCTGTTCCCTCTGCCTGAAACATCCCACCCAGTCCTTCATGTGCTTCCTTTGGCTCCGTCACGTCCTTCGTCTTTGCTCAGATGTCACTCTGTTATTAAATGTAATTCTTCCCCTGCTGTTGCGTTCCCCACAGCACATTTTAGACAGTCTGACATACTTTTTAGGATTTGTCTCCTTTAATGTGTTTCTCCCCACTAGCATGTAACTTGTGGGCTAGTGTTTGGTTTTGTTCCCTGTAAAAAGGGGGCATTCAGTAAATATTGGAGTGAATGAACGAACGTGTGTGTCTAGAGTTGAATGAAAGAATGTCCAGCCTATAGGAAGGTTTTGTAGGACAGGTAATAATTAACATTTATAGCATTAGAGATGGTATGTGGGGAGCAAGATAGCAAGGATGGCTTCCATGGTCTCGTGCTCTGGTGCCTACAGTTGTGCCTTCAAGGGATCTAGAAAAGAAAATTGCTCTGACATTTCAGAGGTACATTATCCACGGTGCGGAAGAACTGTGGGCAGGATTCATTAAGGTGAAGACTGACCTTTGCTGATGAAGCCGCAGGCCTGGGATGTGACTCCCCACCAGGCCCTTCCTGGTTAGGGGTTAGTGATCAGTCCGTCTTCTGTGGTCACTTTCGGTCCCTGAGCTTGCCAGTCTTGTCAAGTTGTCACATCCCCCCTCCCCCGCAATTGTATTTTATGGATTATAAGTTATGTTCATATTCAGGATCTCACTTGATATGTTTGTTTACTTTTTACAAATTGGACTAAATCTAATTCTATTTAAAGTGCTCCACTTCCTTAACTACTAATATGCAAACTGATTTCCTTGGGAGATCTTAAGTATGGCCATTGAAATACATCCTTCAGCCCTAACTGGTTTGGCTCAATGGATAGAGCATCAGCCTGCGGACTCAAGAGTCCCAGGTTTGATTCCGGTCAGGGGCATGTTTCTTGGTTGCAGGCACATACCTAGTGGGGAGTGTGCAGGAGGCAGCTGATCGATGTTTCTAACTCTCTCTCTCCCTTCCTCTCCGTAAAAAATCAATAAAATATATTTAAAAAGAAAGAAAGAAACACATCCTTCATCCCATTTCGTCACAGAGCATTTCCTTCTCTTATCACTACCTCCCTCTTAGGAACTTACTGATTAGGAACAGAACTCCCTCTTAGGGACTTGATGACTCTATTTATTGAAGATTACAGTTTTTGTCAGCTAAACTGGGACTGCTTTAGAAACAAAGGCAGGTCCAGTGTGTTTGACCCCCCCTCCCCCTTGGTTAGTGAAGGGCCATGGCATCGCCCAACGTCAAGGGGACTGTTAGGCCTTGCACCCCACTCTTGGTCCCCCCTGAAGTTGTGTGACACAGCGTAATGGTGACTGTAAAATGTTTTGCTTGAATTTCTCATTATTGAATCTCCTGTGTGTGTTCTTCCTGCTGTTCGAGTGGCATTTTACAGCTCCACGGACTCTTGTTTGCCTTGTGCTCCTATTATTAGGTCTTTCTGACCACAGCCGTGTCGTGTCGTTCCTAATTCCATTCTTCTTCATCTACCCTTTGGCTTTCTCCTTTGGCTGTTTCTATTAGCCCGCTTACGGTTCCACTTCACTTCATTGGCATGAAACCTGTGGGTACAAATGAGTCCATATTTTCCACAGGCAGTTACAGGGCCCTTTGTCAGCCTATCCAGTGGAATAATCCATCAGCATCCAACTGGTGTCTCCCATTCAGAATTTGAGCCTCCGTGGTAAGGTTGAAAGATGCAAATGTGCCAACCTGCCACCATTCCGGGCTGCTTTACCAATCCAGAGAGGATATGCAAATAAACTGATTTGGGGAGCTGGCAGAGGCGGAAATTTGATCCCACCTCTACTGTAATAGATAATTTTAGCTACTTCGTTCATCTCGCAATGAAGACATGTTCTTCTAATTTCATCTCTGTAAGTGCCCTGCCGTGAGCACATAGCAGTTTTAGAAAAACGATCAGTCCAGGCCAGTGGTCGGCAAACCGCGGCTCGGGAGCCACATGCAGCTTGTGAGCCGTGGTTTGCCGCTCTGTTGACTAATGAGTTTGCCGACCACTGGTCTAGGCGATCATTTCATGCTGACTTGCTTATGTTTCTGAATTTGAATGGAAATGTATCCATAGAGCCCTGTACTCTGAAAACAGGTCTGCTTTGATTCTCTTGGTGATCCCTTTTCCTCCAGTCCTGGGACAGTGCACAGTGACCAGAATGCTGCAGGGACTCTCACAGCTGGCCGAAAAGGGCTCTCTCCAAAGCCTGATTGTGTCAGCAATGTCTGCCTCATTTGTTCTATGCACAGTTTAACAAGTTTAATTTACATATATTTAAAAGTTGGTGTTATTTAATACCTATAATTGCATATTGTACTGATTGCTATATTTTCATTCTTCTTTTTGGAAGTTAAGAATCCACCAATTCGTAATCTTTTTAGTTTTTGGTTGAGTCTTTTGTTAAGTTCCCCAAAATTGCTTTTCTACTTTCAATCCTGACCGAATCCCTCCAATGCTCAGGTTAAGAATGATGCTATTGGAGCTCAGTTTTTTAAATTTCTGTATTGACAACTTGTTTACATTTCCCTGTTGATTGTTCATTCCGTTGATGAGAAGATGCAAGTCCTGCAGCAAATGATTAAGTGGGGGTTGATAGGTGCACTGTATTATTAGCCTCCTAAAGCATGATTAGAGAAGAGGGTGGTCACTTTTTTTTTTTTTTTTTGTACTGCTTACCAGTAAGAAGGTTCAGAAAACAGGACTTCTCACCAGGAATTCAAAAGCTAAAAGAATGTGGCTCTGGGCAGATGCGAAAGTTCCAGCGTTGAAGGTTGGGTGTGAGAGGGAGCCCCTAAGAAAATTTAATTTTCCGCCTAAGAAGCCTAACTCACATGAACAATTTCTCCAGGCCGATCCGCTGGTGCTATAGAGCTGGTATTCCAAGTATGTCCATCTGCATTTAAACGAATCGCTCCAAGACAATCTGATTATGCAGTAGTTACTTTGGTGAGAATAGCGCCTCAGTGGAATGGAAACTTCATTTTGTGTCTAATATTAGACCTTGCTTTGGAAAATTCCTTTTAAATGATCACAAGCTGGGAATAGCAAAAGAATTTAACTTTCGACAGACAGCACTGACCAAGAATTTTTAACTGCTTATGTTTGGGTTCTTGGGAAAGCAGATGTGAGAAACTCACCAGACTGAATTGACTGGGCCGGAATGGACTTGACCCCGATGCGGTGTTTATATCTATCGCTGATAAGCTTTTTTCCTAGTCTCATTTGCTGGAATATTTTCATTCTTTGAGCGTGAGCATGCTCAGGATGAAAATGGTTAGGATGCCTGATGGTCTAACCATCTAATCTTCTAGGCTTCAGACATGGTTGCCTCTCAGAGGGTCTGAGCCAGAGCAGGAAAGGCCAACCAGCCTGCAGGGCAGAGGCAGTTTCTGAATGAGTGCTGGCCGCGGGGGAGATCTGAGTGTGGCGGGCTGCGTCCAAGTGCACTCGATCGACTCTTCGTTTTAAGTAAACTTTGTTTCAAGGACTACTACTCCATCCTATCCCCCCAAAACCCCCAGCCCACGATTTAAGACAAAACAAATAATATACGTGATAACTGGTCATGGAACTTCTACACTCTGTCTGCTTGGCTTCGTTTAGGATGTCTTTCAGATGCTTCACATGCCCTGAATTGGAAACACCAATATTGGTGTGAAAAATGTGTTTAATATTTTAAAAGATCTTTCTGAAATTGGAGTGCATCTTTTAACCACAGTGCACATACCCTGTAGTGGGTTTTTCCCTCCCTCTGACTAAGCTGGTAATAAGTTGACGATGGTGCCTTAGACTTGAGGAACAACATGAATACATTAATAGGAGTTGCCCCATATTGATCACCAGGCACTGTCTTTGCTCTCTCTACCAACATTATCTCTGATAATGTTCACTACAGCCCCATGGGCAGCAGTGATGATGAGCCTGCTTTGGACATGAGGAGACTGAGGCTCAGAGAAGTTATGAAGTTTGCTTGTGACCACACAGCCAGTAGTGGCTAGTAAACTGGCAGGGCTGGAGTTCAAATCCAGGACGGTTTGGTTTGACTTCCGAGCACGTGTTCTTCCCTGTGGGTTGACATTAAACCTGAGGCCCTGGCCAGGTCGCTCAGTGGGTTAGAACAGTGGTCGGCAAACTCATTAGTCAACAGTGGCAAACCTCCACTTGCAAGCTGCATGTGGCTCTTGAGCCGCGGTTTGCTGACCACTGGTTTAGAGCATCATCCTGATAAGCTCAGGTTGTGGGTTTGATCTCTAGTCAAGGCACATACAAGAAGCAATCAATGAGTGCATAAATAAGTGGAACAACAAATGGATGTCTCTCTCTCCCTCCCTCCCTTCCATCCTCTCTCTCTCAAATCAATAAATTAAAAAGAAAACCTGAGAAATTGAAAACTTAATTCATTTGAACGGATAATAACAAATCCATTTCATGTTAAATAATACTGAACTTAATACTATTATTTTGGAAATTAGTGATTTTAAGTGTTATTGTTTTACCTTTTTTTGTAGATCTCGTTATTATCTAGCTAAGTGGAAGGCAGCTGGACTCTCTTCTGCATTCAGTCTGTGCAGTACGACTGTTTTAGTTGAAGTATATGAAGAAAATCTGGCCTCAAACAGATATGTACATGGAAAAGGTTCAACACTCGGCCCAGGATCTAACCTACTCCTGGGCAGACAGTGTGAAGACTCCCCTCTACCTCCCTTGATCCAGGTCCTCCTCCCCCAAAAAAAGACAGAGAAGGAGAAAAAGAAAGGGAAAAACACATATTATTGTGTACCCCACCCTGTCCTGCTTCCTATTCCCCACCTCACCACCACTGCCCCCAGCAAAACCACACTTGCAAACCTCACCTCCATGAGTGGACCTTGGGTGCCCTTGAATTACAATCCTTTGATCTGCAGTCTTCCTTACAGAAGAATTCTGGGTAATATACTCAGATCCTTGCCCACTCCAGGAAGTGGTTTAATTCTTACCCTCCCTCCTCCCTGAGGTTAGGCTAGACCTGCTTCTGAAACACAGAGTGAGTGCCTTTAGAGAGCAGAGAGCTGGGGGCGCTGCCCGGATGACCAGGCGGCCACGGTGGGCACCGCCTGTGGTGTCCTGCGGCAGCAAAGCCTGCTGGTTTTCCTGCAGATGACGGTCGTTTTGTTCACTTTCAGGAAGATGTCTGCCCAGTAAGCTAAATACCGTGGTTTGTCTAGAAGTCGTTCTTTCAAGTCAGTTGTTGTTCAGTGAAGAGAGGGGCTGGAACCAGTTGTGCGAGTGCTTTCCCTCAAGACGCCGTCACACTTCTGAAGGCAACACGCGTGTTTCATGTCCTTCCCTTCTGTCACATAGAATCTTCAAAGACAGTGCTTGGGGCCAAGGGTTAATGGAATTAAAACACCACTTTGTTGAGGATATTCTTAAGAGAAATGCAATCTCCCCCCTTTCCCATTGTTAGTGGACATTGTGGTGGTGAACCCCGCAGACTCTAGTACATTTTGCCACCATTGCCTTGATTTGTGCTCGGCACCATTGGTTCAAAGTGCCAACCGTTTGATGTGGCAGACCTACTATGAAACGGTCTGGGGCATCCTTAGGGCCCCCGGACCACGCCTTAGGAGCTGCTGTCCTGAAGAAAAGTGGCAGATTGCCAAAGGTCCCAGAGGAAGAGCTGCCATCGCTGAAGCCAGTTCTGTTAGGAGCCCGTGGTGCTGTGGGGGCAGGGCAGGCTGTGTAGAAGGTGATGTTCTTCTGGCCTAACTGCTCGCTCTTTTGATGGCTCCCGACCCATTTCTGCTTGGGGTATTTCATGCATTTTTTGAAAGTGTTGAGCTGCACACTTTGATCATCTAGTATCTGTTTGCTGCTGCTGCTGTGTGTGTGTGTGTGTGTGTGTGTGTGTGTGTGCGCGCGCTTTTTTTTCCCCCCTCATAATCATACCTAAGACTTTATTCAGGAAATTCAGAAAATTACCTCTTAACCTTTGCTTTCTTTTCCTTAAAGGTAAATCTCACCTGGCTATTGTGCAGCGAGTTAACAATGAAGGAGAGGGGGATCCCTTTTATGAAGTCCTGGGGATTGTCACCTTAGAAGATGTGATTGAAGAAATCATCAAGTCAGAGATTCTGGATGAGACAGATCTATACAGTGAGTAGCTTTGCCTGCGAGTCATTTCCCCAAACCTTCGCTTTCTTGACCGTGTGGTTTGAGAGTCATTCGACACCTCTCCAGTTGTCGTCCTCCTGTTTGCAGTCATGCACGACGTGTGCAGGCTGGGTGCGACCTGTCGGTGTGTCCGGTCTCTTTACCAGAGAGGGGCAAGCAGAGCAGGTCCTATAATGCCAAGGGGCACTGTGGTTTTCTTTCTTTCTTTCTTCTTTTGAAAAGCCAGCTGCTTCTGACCATTGATCTGGGCATTACTTGCCCTGACCAGAAAATTCATTTTGCTCAATTAGGTGAATTGTTTTCAGGCAAATTTCTGTTTCTACTTAAGGTCATAATTCAAGTACTTAAAAAGTGAGGGGATTTGTTTAATTGATGGATAGCAATGGTTTAAATTTTCTAGCTCTGATAGAGGAAAGTAGAGGTGAGGTTTGCAAGTGTGGTTTTGCTGGGGGCAGTGGTGGTGAGGTGGGGTATAGGAGGCAGGACAGGATGGGGTACACAATGTTTTTCCCTTTTTCTGCTTCTCACTCCTTTGGGGGTGGGGTGGGGGTGGGGAGTCGCATGGTCCAGGGGAATGGGAGGAGTCTTCACACTGTTTGCCCAGGAGTAGGCTGGATCCTGGGCTGAGTGTTGAACTTGAATCCTGTTCTATTTGAATCTACAACTGGATCTTTAAACTGTGCGGCTTAAACCTTCTTCACCTTCACTCTTGGCGGAGTTCCATAATGCCAGAGGTGTCCCACGGCCTGAGATATTTGGGGTCTCAAAGGTGGGATAGAGAAAGAGCTGGGAGGCGTTTGGTTTTTGAGACATGATTGGAACGGAATATTCAAATGGCCTGAGGCACTCAGGGCAAAGTGATTTTATTCAGTTCCCCTGGAACTGAATGTCCCTTATTTTAAAATTGAGAAAGTTTTCCACGCACCTTTTAAAAGAATAGGTTTTATAATTAGCCAGTGACCTGCTTCTGAAAAGTATCTTATTTTCCCCTCATATCTCTATAGTGTTCTTAAAAAACTCCAGTGTCTGTGGTTTTGACACTTGGAGGGTAATCAGAGGTCACATAATACAGAATAATGTCATGTGTGTCTACATTTTTTTCATCGTTCCTCACAGTGACTATTTAATACCAAGTGTATATTTGTATATTTATGTGTTTCCTCAGGGGTAGTACTCTTCATAAGAAAGTTAATTTAGACATTTATGAGGTTTTATATTTGTATTTGAGTGAACTTCTTTCAAACGTTGGTTAAACTGATTTCATACTAAAGTGTTGTCTAATGTAACTTACTGATATGAAATGCTGAACATGTTGTTTCATGAATGATTAAATAAGTGATCAGAGATGATAACTTTTGTCATTTGAACATTATTTTAAATCTTTGTGTTGATTTATACTGTCTGATTCTCTGAATTTGAGATTGAAGAACATTGTAAGTTGTGATCTTTTTCTCTCCAAAACAAGTCTAGTAAACCATTTATTTCACCCTAGACATTAAGTGGTTGTGTAAAGACTTCTGATTTGGGGGAAAGGAGCAAGTACTTGGGGCCTTGTCTTGAATCCAGTGTTTTTCTTGATTATTATTTTGTTCAGGAAAATACTAGAAGACGGGTTTTGCCTTAGACCTTCTAGATCAGGGGTTGGCAAACTACAGTCCATGAGTGCCTGTTACCTGTGTTCGTGTGCCTCACAAGCTACGAATTTTTAAATTCTGTTAAAAAATAAAAAGAATATTTTGTGACATGAAAATGATATGAAATTAAAATTTCATGTCTGTGATAAAGTTTTATTGGACCACAGCCATCCTAATTCATTCAATATGGCAGCTTTTGCTAAACAGCAGAGTTTAGTAGTTGCAACAGAGTCTACATGATCTTCAGAGCCTGAAATATTTACTGGTTAGTCCCTCTCAGAGGAAGTTGGCTGACTTCTGTTCTGGATCACTTTCTCATTTTTGCTTGACCTTGAGGATCTTGTGATCTGGGTAGAAATGAAGCTAACAGATGTTACTTTAAAAAAAATGTTCCTATTGATTTTTTTTAGAGAGAGGGGAATGGAGAGAGAAAGAGAGAAAAACATTGATGTGCCCTGACCGGTTTGGCTCAGTGGATAGAGCGTCGGCCAACTTTCGATTCCAGTCAAGGGCATGTACCTTGGTTGCGGGCACATCCCAGTAGGAGGTGTGCAGAAGGCAGCTGATCAATGTTTTTCTCTCATTTATGTTTCTAACTCTCTCTCCCTCTCCCTTCCTCTCTGTAAAAAATCAGTAAAATATTTTTAAAAAACAAAACACATTGATGTGAGAGAGAGAAACATGGGTTGCCTGCCGCATGCACCCTGACTGGGAATTGAACCACTGACCTTTCGGTGCACAGGACAAGGCTCAAGTAATGGAGCCACGCTGGCAGGACTACAGATGGGGCTGTTAAAGTGATGTTCTATGAAAGTGTTTGGTTGGCTTCTTAAGAGATTGTGCTTAGATATTTGTTTTATCTTTCAGCACAGGCGAGGGGCCTGTGTCGTCTGTAACAGTGATTGTTCTGCACTGTGCAGTGACAAGGAGCAGGAGACTGTGTACACTCTAGGCTACATCCTCGGTTGCTATGGGTTGTATAGGTTTTATGAGGAGTGGGTTTTTGTTCAAGGCTGCCCACTAATGTACCTGTAAGGGCTCTAAAGATCTCCCTGAGGTATGTTTGCTGTTGCTACTGATCAGGTTGCCTGTTAACTGACTTTGGATTGCCGATGCCTGCGCAGCTCTGATCTGACCAGGTCTTCTGTCCTCTTTCCATGCGGTGTTGGTACGTTGAGTGTACATCGAGTGCCCACAATCTGGAGAGCATTGTGTGTTGGACAGTTGACTAATTCTCTCTTCTAGCCTTTGCAGTATATTTTGTTATTTTCATTTAAAAAGGGGCCCTGATCTAATGAAATGCCTTTCCTTAACTTTTTTTCTGAATTCTTTTCCCCAGCGGATAACAGAACGAAAAAGAAAGTGGCCCATCGTGAAAGAAAGCAAGATTTTTCTGCCTTTAAGCAGACAGACAGCGAGATGAAGGTTAAAATATCACCACAGCTTCTCTTGGCCATGCACCGTTTCCTAGCAACAGGCAAGTGCCACTTATCACAGTTTGAAATCTCGACCAGCCCCGAAGCGAGTGTTTCTCACCCACCGCTGCCTAGGGTGGGCTGGGGTGGAGACTGGGAGAGGGGGTGAAAGGCAATGCCACGTTTGTGTTTTGTTTTAGTTTTGTTTTTTTCTTTTTAAATTCTCTCCTCTCCTATGTTCAGTGTCGGCATGAACTCTGAGACATTTGCCAGGTGGACCAGTAACTTAAATTGGTCTGAAAGGTAAGGATGAATGTCAGTGCCACACTGCATGTGAACCGTAGGCCAGGTCCTCTGCTTCCGGCTAGGCCTGGCAGCGCCAGCTGGCGGAGTAGGCTGACAGTGCGAGCCGGGCACCGCCTCGTGGTGTGCCGGGCCGCTGAGTAGGTCTCTCTTCCGCTTGCCTTGGAGGAACAGTGGATGTCAGTGATAACACAGGTGCTATGACTGACAGAGAAGAAAAGTAGATTTTCACCATGAAATCTTTATCTCTGATGGGTTAAAGGCGACCAGAAATTCGGAGAACTTTGACATGGATTTCTTGACGGCCTCCTCAAATCAGATTGTTAACTTGGCCCCAGTCCAGCAGGCAAGTGTGCACGTTGTTAAAAACTACCAACCCAGCCGGCACTGACCGCTCGCTCCGTAGAGGTCAAGGTTGAATGGACTTAAGAGACTGACTAACCCTTCTCACAGCCCCAGGGGCTCTGTAGGTCAGGGCCGAGCTCTGTGGGCCAGGGGACGTGAGAGAAAACCTGAAGGTGCCTCAGGAGCCATGGAAGACGTCTGTCTAAAAAGGGCAGCCAGCACCTTCCACCTGCAGGCAGTGCACTTAGGATATTTTGGAAAGAAGGCCGACAGGGGATGTGGTACATTTTTTAAAATCATGTTTTCAGACAATGGAAGTGCTCACGATATAATATTTACAACATGGGAAAATACTCATAACTGAAACTGAGGAAAACAGGGTATAAATTTGTACGTCCAGGAAGGTGATCGCTGTCTTTTAGGACGTGCGCACAGGCACAGGCCGAGGCGAGGTGCTGGGAGGAAATGCTCACCACCAGTTGCGCACAGTGGTTGGTTCATAGGTCATTTTTTATTATCCTCTTTGTCTTTTTCAGCATTTTCCAAAATTTCTACAATGTACTCTTATTTTGTTATTACAAAAAAGCACAGAAGCTAATACAGAATTTATATTTTTCATACATAACATGATTTAAAACATTTTAAAACCCATAAGCAGTATTTTTAACTTACTTGCTTATTCTTTCTCTCATTGTGATATTCTTCTTCATCACCCAAGAGCCACAATTTAAAATGAAATGTTATCCTACTCTGCCTCTGAGATACCTTAAGTCCAGTTTCAGATAGCACCTTTAAATCAGTAACTTTGGCTTTTATTTTAAATAAAACGTATGTCTTTGTACCTAGAGATGAACGTAACTTTTTAAAAATAGCAAGTTGGAGTGCATGTTGATGTGTGCACGTGCCTTGTTTTTATCCCGAGTCTTTCCGTGTCCCTGTCCCCAGACTTCCTCAGGGCAGTGAATGGGAGACTGAGGTGTATGTGGGGCACGGCGTGGTGCACCTGGTACTAACCCACAGCGAGATGCTTCTGACTGTGGCTGCTTCCTTTGGCTGCTGTTGGACAGTCAGGCTGCTGTGGCTGTGGAAGGACATCCTGGCAGTCAGGGAGCCTGCTTCCGGTTCATTTTCATTTGTGTCAGTCAGAAAACTAGTGTGTTCTTATGAGAACTAAACCCAATGAGAGATTGAAAAGGAAAAATTTTAAATAAATACGAAAATGCAGCATTTTCTAATTTCTCCCAGGTAATCTGCCCCCAATGGATCACCACATGGAAGTCTCGTTAAGCCATATCGAATCACTTTAATTCCTAGTTTTCTTATTACCCAAATACCTCAATCACTAGTCCAATATTTTCTGTCCATTTGAAGTGTAATGTCAGGTTGTGTTTATATCTATAGAAGTAGAAGCATTTAGCCCATCCCAGATGTCAGAGAAGATCCTCCTAAGGCTGCTAAAGCACCCCAATGTCATCCAGGAGCTGAAGTTTGATGAGAAGAACAAGAAAGCCCCGGAATACTACCTCTACCAGCGCAACAAACCTGTAGACTACTTCGTCCTCATCTTGCAGGTCAGAGAATTATTCAGTAGCCGTTTGATCTCATTGAGTACCCACTCTTCAAGTTCTGAGATTTGGTCTAGATGAATGGGTGTTGGACTTTACATACTTAACTTCTGGGGTAGCTGTGTAAGTGGGAGAATTTTGTCTCCCTGTTTTCATATCTGTAAAATCATCTATCTATCTATCTATCTATCTATCTAAAAGGCTAATATGCTAAGTGTCTGCTGGGTAATGAAGTTACATAGCAAAGCCCGGCTTCCTCTCCCTAGCAACTAGCCTCCTTGAAGTTTCTTCAGCCCAGGAACGACTTGCTTTACAGCCAGGGGCAAACACTTTACATCGTAACCAAATGTCTGTGAAGCATTTTCCCATGCCTCATCTCATTTAATCCTCACAGAAGTCCTGTAGTAGGTAGATAGGAGACGTGGTAGAATCCTATTTTCTTTTCATTAGCCAGAAAACAGAGTTAGAAAACTTAGAAACTTGACCCGATTGAAAAGCAGTAAGAAATGGTGGACCTTGAAAATGACTTCAGGTTTTCTCATTGCACAGAATATAGTCAAACACTGCTGCAGTTAAATATTTTACCCTTTGTTCTCCCTGCATGATCTACAATAATAATCTGCTTCATGTTTATGTTTACTGCTGTGTTGCTGATAGTTACCCAAAAGAGAACTTGGGGTGCTTCACTGGGCTGGAAAAAGTTTAGTTAAATCAGAAAGCAAGTTTGTTCTATACATATAAAAGGCTAAGTTGATGTGAGCATGCATGATACATATAAAGCTCTTGCTGGCACCATTCACACGTGTGTTTCCATCTGTCATCGTTGATCATGAATTTAGTTGACACTTAATTTCTTCTAATTTCCTTTCGATGTGCATAAGTTTGTGCACTGGGCCACTAGTTCAGTATAAAGCAATGTCATTAATTACTTTAATTTCCAATACTAAAGGGCACTCAGTGATTGCTGAGGCCTTGAGTCAAATAAAGAATGATGAATTCAATTGTTAGTATTTTTTGAAGACTTATTTTGTAAGAAATCTTGAGTTTATTTCAATACAAGAATACTAGCCCCTTAAGCATTCTTATATTTTTTATTTCTAAAATATGAATTGAATAAAATATGAATTGGAGGTATCATTATAAGAGTGTAATCAGTACTTGGTAGGACCTAAAATTTACATGAGTCCAGCAAGACCCCAATTTTCTAAGTGAATGAAGAAGGTTTTCTTTGTTTGAAAGGAACTCTTATCGGGTATTGTGTCAGAAACTTGGGAAAGTGTTGTATCCATGCCCCAGGCTTGAACCATATTGTGGCACCTGGAAGCAGAAGTGAGGAACTGTAGAAAAATCCATGGGTTAACTGGTTACAGGCCTCTTTGATACAGTCTTTCTTGGAAACTTCCGTTGGCAGGATTTTCAAATTCAAACCTGATTCTTCTAACCTTAGTTTTATTCAACTTCAAATTATTTTTCTCTTATGGGAAATGCACAAGCTTGAAATTCTGAGGGGCTATGGGGGATTTACTGTAGTGAGGTGATAATTATTGTTTCTCATAAAGCGAGATGTGAGTATTCCTTAAACCTAGCGAAACTTTGGATTACATTAAAAATGATTATTTAGGACAATTTCGAGGACTGACATTGTAGATTTCAGTGATAACAATGGAAACTATGACACTTTCAGTTGTCATTTTTATATAGTTAGTCTTGATGAATTTGTGATTCATTAATGCTCTGTTGGTATATAAGAGAGTCATTACCTGGCTGATGGGTCTCAAAATAGATTTGATGGGAGAGGGACTTTACAATCCCTGTCCATTTACAAGTAAGTCTTCTAACATGCAGGTGTTTTTGACAAGGCGTTTATGTATAGGTGCTGGCATGGGAAGACCTATGCCGTTATATAGTTATACAAAGGCGGTGAGTTTTCTGAGCTGGTGGTGTCCTGGGGTTTACAAGCGGTGGGAGCGCTGGGTGGAAGGGTTTGTGGAGGTGCTTCAATGAGCTCAGCGCGCTGGGTTTCCTGGCCCTAAAGTGCCTGCAGTGGAGCCTGGCGGCCCTCCCTCCTCGCCTGCCCCTGGCTCTCTCCTGCCGCTCTCCCTGCCCCTCCACTGTCTGATTCCTCAGGATGAGCCTCCCGAAGGCCCCCAGCGACTCCCACCTTTGTGACTCTGACCCTCCCTCTATTTGCGAGATTCCCGCCCCCCCCTAGTTTCTATGGTAACACACTGTCTGGTCCTACTTTTTGTCTGTTTTGTCTGTTGCTCCATGTTGGTTGCGGTCTCTCCTCCTGCCCTTGGTCTCGGGCTGCACACGGTCCGGTCCTTCTCTCCTTCCGCGTACTTGCTCTTATCCGCTCTCGGAGCTCCACCTCGGGTCCGACCTGACCGTCCGTCTTCGCTTCAGTCTTTGCAGGGCTCTCCGAAGGGCCTTGTTCTTACATGGAATTGTCCTCTCCTTCTGCTCCCCACCCCAGAGGCAGCCCTTCCCAGCTTTCCATCTCCTCTCAGGGTGTTCGGGTTCCGTTCCCCAAGAGCCAACTTCTGTGGGGATTATTGAGTCCCCTCTCCTCCCCTCCCCTCCCCTCCTTTCTCCCTGCTGGTTCCACCAAATACGTCCGTTCTCAGTCCACACTGATCTCTTTCCAGGCCTGCGTTGCCACTCTAGTTGAGTCTGGGCATGATCTTCTGAAACCCGTTGCTCTGTCCGAGAACCTGCCCTCATTAGCTCGTCATCTGAAGAGCTCAGTCTGATCTGCCTCCCAACCCCTCTTGCCCATCTCCCTGGGCAAGTCTCCGGTCACCTACCTTGGACCTTCCTTCATGTTGTTCCCATCTTTTGGCTCAACCAAACCCTACTCCTCCTTAGATTTTTCTTTTCTCTATAAAATTCTTTATATAATAACAGGGAAGTATTTTTTTCTGAGTTCTTTATCTTTTTTAAAAACTGTTTTTATTTCAGAGAGGAAGGGAGCGGGAGAGGAGAGAGAAATAGAAACATCCATGATGAGAGTCATTGATTGGCTGTCTCCTGTATGCCTCCCACTGGGATTGAGCCCATATTCTGGGCATGTGGTGCCCTGACTAGGAATCGAACCACGACTTCCTATAGGTTCATAGGTCGACATGCAAACACAGAACTATGCTGGCCAGGCTGGATTCTTCATATTCTTACTGGGTTTCCCCCTCGATAAAAACGGTACTGCTCTGTATCATGGATCTTCTTGTGCTCGCCCCTCCCTATTGGACTCCAGGCTCTTCGAGGGCAAGGACCATCTTCCCACAGCATCTGCCTGGGACCGGCCTGGGTGGCCAGTTCCCAGCTCCTGTGTGCGGGTTGATTTTGATCACGAGGGAAGTTTTCCCTCCATCTCTTATGGCAGGAGAAATGGTGGGAGGTGGTAAACTAACAGCCACTGAGGGAAGGAGGGCCTGAGAGAGAGGCAACAGGTAGTTTTCTGAAGTGACTGAGAAAGTCACTTCGTTGAGAATAACAGGGCGTGACCCAAGTAAAGGCGTTTGCCTTGGTGGGTGACAGAGGCCAATCTTGGTTCAGAGCTTGTCCTTTGGTTCCGTAACCTCTGAGCATCCACCCTGATCTGGAGCCTCCGAGGTGGGAGACCAGATGAATTAACCCAAGCGCGGGGGCGGCCAGCACAGTTCCTCTTCCGCCAACGGTGCCTCTCTGTGCACCGTGAAGGCCCCCTCTCCCCGAGGGCAGCGAGGGCCGCCTGGGCCGGGCTCGGACACTAGGACATTGCATCACGAGAAAGTGCACGTTGAGCATCTCCCACGAAGGAGGGATCCTGGGACCCTCACGCCACCGGGATGAGTGAGGAGTCTGTCCCGGGGACCTGGTGCGAGTGAGGGAGATGCAGACAAGCTGGAGAAAGGGGAGGAGAGGAACACCTCAGCAGAGGCCCCGTCCTGATGGAGGGACTTCCTTAAGGTGCTTCTGGGCAGCAAGGAGAGGGCTCCCGGTGGTGCGGGGCCTCTGGGGAGCCCGGACGATGGGGGACTGGCCTGCAGGACGTCTGGGCGGTTGCTCAGGGGACCATGCTGGTGAGAGAGCGCCTCTGGGCACCAGTTTGTCCTCTCTGTCCCATGGCCGCCACCATGCTGACCCTTGACCCGGACTCTGCTCCCGCGTGGACAGCTGAGCCACCAACCCGGAGCACCTTCTCGGGGTTTGCCCTCCCGACAGAGCATGAGCATCGTCTTCCCTCGCCCGGGAGGGCTCCTGAGGAATCACAGGCTGTGGATGCTGGGAAACGTTAAGTGACGAGAGAAATCAGACATCACGCTTTCACTGCCACCTCTGATCCCAGCCACACCTGGCTTCATGTCTGAGAGGCAGGAACCCTCTCCTCGGGGGAAGGGGTCAGAGGCGGTGCTTCCTGGGGACGGCGGGAAGGGGGCAGACAGACTCTAAGGAAGGACCCGTCTTCCCCAGGTTTTAAGCGGATGCATTACTTGGACTGACACGCCCCCCTTCCTCTCGCAGGGGAAAGTGGAAGTGGAAGCGGGGAAAGAAGGCATGAAGTTCGAAGCCAGCGCCTTTTCCTATTACGGCGTCATGGCCCTCACGGCCTCCCCAGGTGAGTCGCCTGCGGCCTCCGAGGGCAGAGCCGCGTTTCAGCAAACGGCGTCCCCTCTGCGGTCGCCGTCCCCTCTCTGCGGCTCCCGCTGTGTATTTCCCTCCGGGACTTTGAATTGAAGTCTGTATAGCACGTGTGCAAAACACTGCACGAGCCCTGAGTACATAGATGTCCGAGAATGTTCTCAAACTGAGCAACAGCCCAGACCAGAGGCAGCGCATCCTCGACCCGGCCTCGGCCGCCGCCACGCGCCCTCAGGACGGGCGTTGCTGAGCCCGGCCCTTTAACCCCCTGTCCCCGCCACACTCGCCGGTCCTGCCAGAGACACTGACACTCCGTCTCTTCTCATGGTGTGTGGTGTCCGTGGTGCGAGCGTCCAGCAGTGCATTCATTCTGTTCGTTGCTGGCGGGCGTTGGGGTCGCTGCCTGTTGGGGCGACTGTGGCGGTGTGGTTGTGATGGTAGCGTCTCCTGATGAACGTGTGTGCCTTTCTGTTGGGTCTGTATGTAGGAGCGGGGTTGTGGGGTCACAGGGTATGAGGGTCTCTTCCGCTTTAGTCACCACGGCCCCATAGTTTCCCGAAGTGTTCCCATGCATACCTGTCTGAGCAAGTTCCGTGCCCTGCACCCGCGGTACCGCTGAGTCATCTAAATGGCGCCTGCTCTGGAGGATTTTCAATTTGCATTTTCCTGAGGATGAATGAGTGGTTAATATATATTTATTGCCCATATCCAGCTCCTGTCTAGAGGCAGCCAGTTCTGGGTGGCTGTGCCATGGGCCATTAAGTGCTCTGCACAAGATGCCAGCAAGCGGTGTCTGTCCTTAGTGGGAACATGGACACGGGTACCTTGCTCTGTGTGTGTGTGTGTGTGTGTGTGTGCGTGTGCGTGTGCGTGTGTGTGTGTGTGTGTGTGTGTGAGCCCCGTGGTCAATGCTGAGGGACACCCAGTGTGAACGCGGCCCTATCAAGCCCGCTCATTAGTCCGTGTCTGCGGTGAACGAAGGTGATCTGTTTTCACTGCTCGCGAGGACAGGGAGGTTCTTAACCCGCAGAGAAGACCCGCGGTACAGCTCACTCCCATCATATTAGGCTGCCAGAGTTTGAGAAAGGCCCTGGACTTCCTCCTTACTAAAAGGATGTAAGGTTACCTCATGTGATTGTCGAAAGAATCCATGTGGTGGTGCTCACACGTGCTTAAAGCACAAGAGGAAACGTTGGCGTGACAGGTGTTGACATTGTGACTACTTTTTTGGCAACCAACCTCAAATCAGCCCACGTGAGCAGCATAGGATTCATAAAGCAGTTTTGAAAAGAAAGCTGGGAGAGGAGATTGTACCTTTTTATTGATACTGAACTGGATTCATGTGAGGGTGAGTCCAATTCAGAAGAGGAATTGAGAACAGGCCTTCACATAGACAACTGGTGGGGCTGCCTGCCTGGTTTGGAAATGCCAGAGAAGGGGGGGAAGGGGTCTCGTTAATAGCATCTTATTACAAAGCCCAGCATTTTACTTGATTTTGTGTGTTTGACAGATGCAATTAGTAATCTGAAGATCATATTTTTATTAATTTTGATTGCCTAGAAAAACCCTACAGTGATCTATTACCCAGATCTGCCCAGTTATAGGTCAAGTCTGTCTCAGTTTAAAAAACAAACCTGCCCGGAAATGAGACTCCGGTCAGGTGGCCCAGCTCCCTGTCCGAGTCGGCAGTGATGGGGATGCCCGTCCTCAGGAGGTCTGTGCACAGTGTTCTTTACCTACTTGCCTCTGATACTTGGAAATCTCCAAGTCTTCCAGAGCAATTCAAGGCGTCAAGTCAGAATTACAGTCAGGCCAACGGGGGTGTAAATGAACGGACTAACTGACTTCCTGCCACAGACAGGGACGCTGTAGGCCGTCCTGGGGGTGCACAGGGGGTGCTGGCACAGGTGGCTCGGGTCCTGCTCTTGAGGCTCTTGGCCGTGGCTGGCTGTGATGGAAGTCTCTAGAAGAGCCCGTTCGGGTGTTACTAGGTTAGGAAGAAGCATGGTGGCCAGGATTCCAGCCTCCCCGTGCCCCTCTTCCTGGAAAGTGGAGCGGCCCGTTTCTGTATCCAGCATGTCACCCAGGCCTTTTCCGTCCTGGAACCACTGGCTGGCATTGGTAGGACCGGTATCCACTCCTGTCCCCCGATTACAGAGATCTCCTTTCTTGCCTTTCGATATGGTCTCACCCTGTTTTTCTCCATTTTCAGTTCCTTTGTCCCTGTCTCGTACCTTTGTTGTCAGCAGGACAGAGTTGTTAGCAGCAGGTTCTCCAGGTAATTCTGCATGTTTCCTTTTCCTAATTCTCCTGATTGCCTCCCGCCCCCTCCCCGCTCAGGAAAAGCCGCCTTCGGTTTTCCTCTAAGCTCCAGCAGTTTCCATGCCTTCATATGAGCTCGCGGGCACACATCCGCCACACCAGGTGCAGAAAGGGCTTAGGATGCTGGCAGGGAACCTGGGAGCGTGAACGGTGTGAAACACAGCGAGGGAGAGTGATTCTGCGCCCACTGCCGACCTGGGGTTTGCAGAGCAGCCGCGGGCGCTCTGGTTCTTTCTCTGACTCAGCAAAGTGGAGGCAGAGGCCCCGGGACCACACACCCGAGGACGCTTCCGCAGAGCACACACGCCGAACACCCGGGGGCCGGCTCTTCCTGGCTCCGTGAGCGGGTCCTGTACTGTCTGTCCCCCGTCAGGCAGGGCCCCTGCTCCTGTCCCCCCTCTTTGTTTTGAAGTTAGTGCCTGCACATTCCTAACCAGCTGCTGGCGATGCCCTGCAGGAGGGTCGGTTGTGCCTGGCTCACATGTCCAGCTGCGAAAAACGAAGGCAAAGCCCTAATCTTTCTTTAATTAAAATCGCTGGGCTTCCTTATTCGATAGTACAGCTTTTCTGTCTTTATTTTGTCCCATACAGCTTAGATTTTTAAAATCTGACGGATGAAATTTGTGTTTGATAAGCCAGTTTCAGCAAAACTCTGAAATGCTGATTTTAGTAAAGGAGGCAATACTTGTCTTAGAAACTAATGTTCCCTCAGATCTTTGCTTTGAAAAGTTTGGGGTGTTTAGGGGTAATATATAATTCGTAAGGCTTTTTAGGGGTAATATATAATTCGTAAGGCTTTTTTTTATTTCAAAAAGGGGGTGGGAGAGAGAGAGATGTCAATGAGAGAGAATCATTGGTCAGCTGCCTCCTGCATGCCTCCTGCTGGGGATGGAGCCCGCAACCCTGGAATGTGCCCTGACTGGGAATCGAACTATGACCTTCTGGTGCATGGTTTGATGCTCAATCACTGAGCCACACTGGCCTTGCTCATAAGGCGATTTGAATGAAAACACTTGGAATACTGTACAGATACACACATGGATGTGCATTCCCATAAAACTTTGTCAGCTGTGCCCACTCCGTCTGAGCCAGTGGCCGAAAACGGCATTTGCCGGCCCAGGACTCGGGGATGCTGGCAGGACCGGAACGTGACTCCTGTGAAACGGAGAGGCTGGGAACGTCTCTTTATTGTATCCTTCTCTTCCTAGCGGAGAGAGAGGGTGCCAAGGTAGGATGCCTTTTAAAAGGCAAGACAAAAAGAAAACAATTCTGAGGAGACATAGAGAGGAATTAAAGTTGAAAGTTGTTTTCATCATTGTCTAAAATCTTGGCACATAAATTTGGCAGCAAAACATGACCTGAACTGGAGGGAGGCCATACAGAGTCTTTATTCTCCTTCCAGTGAACATACATACATGTCCTTGCATGTTGAGGGAAGGCTGGTCTTGCTTCTCCAGGCTGTGGCTTTGCGGCCAGGCTCTGGGTTGAGGGGAAGCTGCCTGCGAGTGTGAATACGCTGGGAGACAGAGAAAACGCCCGGGGACCCTCCTCGGCACAGAAACAGGAGGCTCGCCGTTCTGCACGGGCCTCTGCTGTCTGCCGCCAGCACGCAGGGTCTGGTCAGTGAGCAAGGTGCCCTTCACATGTTTCACCTTCGTAACCTTTAAATTGTCACACACGAAGGAAACACCATTTTGAAAGTAGCCGTGGAAATGGTGATGTGATTTGGCTGACACTCAGGGATACACAGAGCTGTGGGTGTGTCAGCCTGGGTGAAGTCACCGCCAGGAGGACAGGCGTGGTGGGGAGGGAGGAGCGAACAGGAAGCACACAGTCCTGTTACCCAGGCTCCTGTCGGTGCTTAATCGGCGTCAGATGCTGTGCCAAGCTCTCCATCCATGCTCTCACTTTGCATCTTCACCAGGCCCCGTGAGGTGGTGGTATTTTATCTGCCTTTTACAGGTAAGGAATTGGAGGCTTTGCAGTGTTGGGACAGCCGATCAGAGCTCTGTTCTGCTAGACAGAAAGCAGCCGATAAAAGTTTAATTTGCCATTTTCTCGTAGAAGTGGAAGCAGCAAGACCTGCTGCTATGACTTTAATTTTGACCTAACAATGGGGAGCGGTGGGGAAAGTGGTGACATGAACATTTTGGCAGAAAGTGAACTCTCCATTTGACGTTCCTCGAGTAGCTACCGGTTTTGTTCTGGGCGTCATCGCAGGAAGGACATTAATGAATGAGGGAAACCCAGATGGTGGCCAGGATGGGATGGCAGGTGGTAAGCGTGAGCAGAAGTATTTAACTTGGAGAAGAGATTTAAGGAGAACATACTATCTGGGAGCTTTTCAGGGCTGTTTCAAGTAGCAGAGGAACAGAAGCTCCGTAGAGAGAAAGGGGGGAGGCTGTCGTTTGAATTTGGGGAGGCAGATGGTAGATTTTCCCATAGCTGAGGGCCAGCTGCTGTGTGGGAGCACCTGTCAGTCCACATTGCGGAGGAGCTGACCTTCCGGTGGGAGGGCTGGTCCCCGTCCTCGGACATGGTGCACCTCGGGCCTCTCAGGGTGGCGCCGGGTCAGGCGGGCTGGATGGGAAAAGCAGACACGGAAGGAGCCTGGCAGGGGCAGGTCTCGCTTTAAGTGAGGTTTGCGGTAAACGCAGTGGTAAACCTGCAGGTGAGCAGCCTCAGACTTCCTGCTCGCTCTGTGCACTGAGGACTCACACAGCCCCTGGGTAACTCGGTCACACTGGCCGAGGGTTCCTGTCTCCTCGTGCTGAGACAGCTCAGGCTGCCAGTTGGAGCCCGAGACAGACCCCCGTTTGGCTGGGAGTTGGGGCGCGATCCCCGTAAAACACATACTGACTCAGGAGCATCCCCAGGGGTCCTTTGCTTTTGCTTCTGGCTTGGGCTGTGCCTCCCTGGGTTGTGCGCCTCGCAGCCCGGCTCCTGTCGGGGGGCGGGGTGTGCACCGCAGGCTGTGCTGGCAGAGACGGGAGGGCTGTCCGCACTCGGACAGGCTGCGCAGCTGGTCCCAACGGGCCATGTCGCTGGGGGAGGCCTCGCGTTCCTGGGGGCGGCCTCGGGTGAGCTGAGTGGCTGAGGCGCCAGGCAGAAGCGGACTACGCTTGTCTACTAATGACTCCTTTCTTCTTCTCTGGAAAGTACAAGGCTGCCTTTATTGTTTCTGTCCACCGCGCTTAAAAAGCGGTTGGGTGTTTTTTCTCCTCCATTTCCAGGTGAAAACAAGTCCCCTCCGCGGCCATGTGGCTTGAATCACTCGGACTCGCTCAGTCGAAGCGACCGGATCGATGCAATCACACCTTCGCTGGGAAGCAGCAACAACCAGCTCAACTCCTCCTTCCTCCAAGTCTACATCCCCGACTACTCAGTGCGCGCCCTCTCTGATCTCCAGTTCGTGAAGGTAAGCGCAGAGCGCGCCGCGTGGCGGGACCTGCAAGTTCGAGGTCAAATCCACAGCCAGCCGTCTGGCTCCCCCGCCCCTCCACCGAGCCCCTGTCACTGTGTGCCCTGCCTCCAGCCGCTGTGTCTGGGACTCAGGTGTCCTTGGCTCTCTCTGTCCAATGAGCGGCCAAGTCAGATGTGACCGTGTGAGGGAGGAGGAGAGCTGGAGAGCTGAGACACAGACCGACCTTTCACAAGTCCGCATGGGCTCGGACTCCAGAGACCTGCTCGGTCCTGACAGGGCGGAGTCCGGAGACTTGGAAGACTGGCCAGGAGGGAGAGGGAAGAGCCCTCCACTTACCTTCCGCCCGGGACAGGCTTATCCCTAGTCTGAACCAAAGCTGCCTCTCGGAGAACGAGCCAGCTTTCGCTGATGGAAGCCTAGCTCCATTTTCTAATCCGTGGGAAACTGAAACCAAATTGGGAAATGGCTTAAATCAGTAAAATCTGACTTGCTTACCAGAAATACCTGAAAACTTTAAAAAGTGGCTCCGCGTGGCTCCCGGGAGCACGCCCTCCCTCCCTCCCCTCCCCTTCCTCTCTCTAAGCTCCAAGGCCCCTTCTTCTGCCTCTGAGACTCGTTTCCTGAGCCCACCCCTTCTACTCCTCACTTCCGCCACCTCTGTGACTTGCCAAATAAATGTTCTCTGATGGAAAGAAAAGTGGCTCAGTTTGTCCTCGAGGATGACTCTCTCCTAGAGAAACGACCAGGGGCCTTTTCGGGGACGTAATGTGTAACACGGTGTAACACGGTGTCCAGACAGGAGAGCCTAAAACTAAGCATTATCTTGGTTTGTTTTCTGTACCATCTTCTGGCCCCAGATCTCAAGACAGCAATACCAAAATGCCTTGATGGCGTCCCGGATGGACAAAACTCCTCAGTCTTCAGACAGTGAAAACACTAAAATTGAATTGACTCTTACGGAGCTGCACGACGGGTTGCCAGACGAGACGGCCAACCTGCTCAATGAACAGAACTGTGTGACGCACACCAAGGCCAATCACAGCCTACACAACGAAGGCGCCATCTAGGGCGCCCTTAGGCTCTCCCCCCCCCATCACCCCAAACCCTGGGCCGGGCCGGTGGCCTCGCCGTCTGACAGTGAATCCCGTTAGCGTGAGCTTGTGTGCCATGCTGCGTCCTGCAACATCCTGAGACCAAAGACTTTGTCCCCTCCCTGGAAGCAGCAGCGGAGGTCGGTGAGGGCAGGAGTGGAAACGAGGGCTGGGGTTTGGCGTTGGCGATTTTGGAAATGGACTTCCACCCAAATAGAATCATGTTTATTTTTTCAGCTGTACCTTTTGTTATTCACGCTCCTCCTCCTCCTCTGATTTGCATGAAGTTGAAAATTGTTGGGATTTGTTTCTTTTTGGTTTTTTTTTTGGTTGTTTTTTCTCCAAGAGATCGTGTTTTTAGAGTGTCTTTTGCAGAGTTTTAAGTTGTCCCGCCTGAACTCTGCTGTGACCCCCTGATGTGACCCCAGTAGGATGGACTTGCCCCTCCGGTGGCCTTCCGTGGCCCCTCCTTCCTCTGTGCCCCAGTGGGTGTCGCTGTCGAACCTGAAGGACAAACGAAGAGAACCTCGTGGCCGCAGACCTGCCGAGTCTGGGACGTTGCGGGGTGAGCCTGCCGGGACCTGCAGCTGCCTCTCTGAGCTCAGTGTTGTTCTAAGTTAACGTTTAACTGTGTCCCTCTCCCTCCGGAAGGTCTAACATGTGCTTGGAATGTGATTTCGCTCCCACTCGTAAGGAATTTTTATCACCAAAATGAATGTTAATGAGTTTTAAGCCCATGGTTTATCATTGGCGAGAGGCAAGGTGACTTCACCCCGGCGT